>PYHW01009604.1:4350479-4386895 GCA_013186435.1 Turdus rufiventris | reverse complement strand
GTGCGGCTTATAATCGTGAAATTACTGTAATCACTGTGTTCATACTTAAGACTGTTAGGACAAGTCACCAGTGTAAAATTAAACATTTACTCAAATGAAATCATGGCCATGAAAGCAAAGAACATCTATGAAGACATGCTTTGCATTCAAGTCATCCCTTGTTTCTAACAGAGGTGATTGATCACAAAGCCTTCCAAGCAGATCACAACACACCAAACAGACCTTGGACAATGAGGGACAGACACAAAGTATTTTTTTTTCTGGAAAAAATGGTAGAAGTAGGTGAAGAAAAATTGAAAAATGTGGAGAAAATATGTAAATGGGCAAAGTTAAGATCAATAAAAATCAGCAATGGAAGACTTGCAGTGAGTACTTCAGGAGGCACAGAATGTAAGCAGAGAAGCTGCCATGGCCTGCACTCTGCAGCCAGGGGCCAGGCTACCATTTAAACGGCATGGAAATCAAAACAAGGAGATTCTAATAAATCAATGCCAACAAGCAAAATTCATAGCAAAAATTTGAATTTAAAAAGACATTAATTTGCTTTTAATTTTATTTTAATTTAATTTAATTTAATTTAATTTTACTTAAAAAGATACAGAGGTGTGTCAGGAGTAAAATGCCCCAAGTAAATTAAATTAGAAAATTACAATAGTGTTAAAAGACAGAACTAATTCTCAACCTTCCCTGTAGAGGACAGAGAAAGACCAACACTTAAGTGCAATGTGTGCTGTAGGATAAAGAGAAATACGAAAAATAATGATAAAACATTGAAAGAAAATTGCAGTAATTTAGGAGAGATTTACTGCCATTTCCCCCTACCTTTTCAGACCAATGCACTTCAAGTTTTGCACTAAATCATCTAAACACACATATTTCACAGGAAGCTTCAAATCAAAGCAAACATATTAATTTATTCTCATATTGGAAGGGGTAACGCAAATGTTATTTGCACAGGTGTACAAAATTATAGCCACTCCATATCTTTAAATACGGGAAAGCTGTCAGAAAACAGCAGAAATTGCCCAATGAGGAGACAAGAGTAACAAATATAAGGGAGCTGCATCAATACTCCTACCATTACAAAAAAAGAATATGGGGATAAATGGAGCAATTTCATTCTTGTAGTAAAGATCTATAAATATACAGACCAGCAACACAAAATTATCAACTGCTGGGATGCCAAGAGATTTCCTAACAGTTTCCAACCTGGAACTGTTCCCCAGCTCCAGTCTTATTTTTCCAGGTAGAATTCAACCAAAACATTAGCTAGCATGATCTAGCCTGGTTTACACTGCATTTGAATATGAAACCATCAGAAACTTAAATAATATCAGGAGTATCATTATACAGAGATGTTTTGTTTTACATTTTTATGCCATGAATCATAACATTAACAGAACCAAAAGGCAACACATTCCCTTCTCTATTGTGCAAAGATGTCAATTTATCCTTGATAGATCAAAAGATCAAAAATAATGATCCAGCCTAACCCACTTGAGTTCCCCCACTTCAATCAAAATACAGTGAAGTACTTTAACTATACCATCTTTAAATGATCACCCTCAAGTGTATGAGAGGTCACTCGCCTATATTATTACATCAGTAGAAAAGCTGAAGTAAGTAAAAACCAGGATGACATTCTCACAGAGAAGCCATGACAGAATGGTTATGAAGAGATAATAAATGCACGTAACACAAAGCTTTCCATACATTAAAAATTCATTTAGCAATAGAACAAAATAAATAGAAAATAATCCAGTTCTAGTAAGTTAAAAGACCAACATGCGTATTCAGAAAACACAGAGGGAAACAGCAGAAACAGCAGAGAACATCAGATCAAGCTACACATACGTGTTCCTCAGTGGTTTTCTGACATACCACAAAAGGAAAATATAGATTCCCCTTTGGGAAAAGACAATAATAAACTTCCTCAGATTATTAGTCAGAAATTGGTTGAAAGTGTAAGTTTCCAAATGAAAGTAGAACAGCACACAATTACAAATGTTTTGTTGCTTGCCATGTGCTGGGGTATGATTTGTAGTTAGCCTTTAATGATACACTAAACTTCAGTATGATCAGCTTAGTATTTCATATGCCAATTAACATGATGACAATTATGGGTTACTTTTTTCCTAGAATGTTTGAAACTTGGAAATTCAAAATTACACCCTGATTTATGGTTTGATCCTGATTAAAGCTGTGTATGTCTGCAGTGTCATTACTGGATTATTTAATCACTAGATCTCAACAAAAACTGCTCTTTTCCATGAAACCCAATCTGTAAAGCACATTAAAATAAAAAATACTTTATGAAGATGATATCCATAGTAAATGTAAAGCAGTACTCAAGGCTATACCATACATAATCCCTAGCATTTAAAGCTGGCAGGAGTGAGGTGTTTTTAAACTCTTACTACCAAAATAATTGAGGTAGTTATGTTTGTGAATAACCGAAATCACTGGAATGACCTTGTGCAGGTTGTGATGGCTAGCAAAAGCCAACAAGAAAAGTTAGAAAGATATAGGGAGACAATACAGATTTAATTTCCAACAGACAGAGACTTTTTACCCCCCAATAAGCATCGTGTTCTTTATGAAGAGTTACACTGTACCTGAGCCACTGGGGCAGAAAAAGGTCAGTGGCTCTAAGGTTCAAAATCTCCTCCTCTGGGGAGCAATGATTTCATGCTAGTGGTCTATGAAACAGAGTGAAGGAGAAAGGCAGCAAGACTGAAATCAGAGGGAAAGCAACCTAAAATTGAAGGAGAGAGCATCAAAGTGCCAAGTTAGCGCTAACATTCTCTGAAACAAAGAGTTCTGAAGAATCGGCTAGCAAAAGGATCAAGAGGGTTAAGCTGATGTATCTAGTACAGTGTGTGAATTGTAGTCAATTAAATTAAAATAAGCAACAGAATTCAGAAGTCAAAATGGTTTATTATTTTATTGATAATAATATTGATGGGTATATGTCTTTCTGATATGCATGAGCTCCAAGTCCAGAAAATTATAAAAAGATTATGTTTGGCACAGCCAGCAAATGAGAGGAAACCCTTGTCTGGAAGGACTTAGAGTCAACCTATGGCTGGGTAAAGAGCTTAGGGCCCAGGCATGGCTATTTCGCTGGACTCAACGCCTGTGCTGGGATTTGAGGAATCTAAAAACATGCATCTGTTTAGAAATCTAGAGAGCAGAAAAGTGTGTCACTGTTGTCAGCAGTGCTTTGATCAGCTGGAGACGAGAAATGGGACCAGGCTGCCTGCTTTTTTCATATGAGCACCACTGGTATCTGTGCTTGCTGAAGCACTGCTCTGTCTGTGGTAGCCTTTCTGGTCAATTGGCTACTGGTGCAGGTGGTCAGCAGTGGCTTCATCCATCTCTTAGTGCACCAGACTGCACCTCTACAGCCAAGACAGAGGAGTCTTCCTGCCTTGCTATTTGCTACACTTGGCAAATCTCAAAATACCTTCAATTCCAGCATTGATGGAATATCACTTAGTTGGCATCTAATTAAATAGTAGAACTTTGCAAATACATGAAAGCAATGTAGCAAACTAGATGAAAGCAATGTTTTCCCTAGGAATTTATATAGCCACATTAACATAGCATACAAATATTTCCTCTTCATACACTCACTGTCTTAATTTTCCTAAGAGACAAGGAATTAATCCAAGCCTTATTTAGTAGACAAGAAATAGAATAAGCCTGAAGACATACATGAGAGAATGCACAGAGGGAAAAACTGGTCTTAAGGAGTCAATAAAGACAGAAAATCCCTGACCACAAGGTATGCATGTGCAACTCTAAATGGCCCACTGAGGTGCCAGTGTTTTTTGAAAACAAATCCAAGACAGCTCTAACTTTAGACTACTCAATGTCTCCACAGGAATAAGAAAGATTTATTTTACACCCCTGATATCTCTGAGTGGTTCAGGTGGATCAAGAAAGTATGAAGCCCTTTCCTCTGTAGCATGGAAAAGAACTATGTCACCATACTGGAGATGTTATGTCAGAGTGAATCTGTACATTTAGGTTTCACTATTGTATTGAAGGCACACTTAAGTTACAGCAAATGCCCATAATAAATTAATCATCCTTGGCTTGCTGTCAAGGTTTTGTATGGTGAGCACCAGGGTGAAGCAGCTGTGCCCCTTCAGTCCATGGGGATCCACAGGGGATGCAGAGATCCACTCACAGCCCTTGGGGATCCATGGGGGATGCAGAGATCCACCCACAACCTCTGGAAGAGTCCATACCGGAGCAGGTGGATGCTTGGAGGAGGCTGTGATCCAGTGGGAGACCTGTGAAAAGAGGGGCCCCTCTTCTGAGGCTGCAGCTGCCTGTTCTTGGACAACTGCACCCCATGGAAGAGTGACCACACTGAGGCAGTATGACGAGGGACTGCTGCCTGTGGACTCACGTTGCAGCAATTCACAAAGAGCTGTTGCTCATGAAATGGACTCAGACTGGAAAAGTTCATGGAGAACTGTCTCCCATGGTAAGGACATCACAGTGCAGCAAGGGAACAGCTCCTCTCCCTGAGCAGCAGGAGAAGCCTCGGGTGATGAAGTGAGCATAATCCCCATTCCTCGTCTCCTTGTGCCACTGGTGTAGGACATAGAGCTGGGAAGGAGGGAGGAGCAAGAGGAAGGTGTTTTTAAGGGCTTATTTTACTTCTCATTTTCCTGCTCTAATTTTGTTGGCAATAAATTCACTTTGTATTTCTAAGTAGTGCCTGTTTTGTCCTTGGTGGTATTTGGTGAGCGATCTCTCCTGGTCATTATCTCAACCTGTGAACTGTTTGTTAAATTTTCTCTCCTCTGTCCAACTGTAGCGAGGACTGAGTGAACAGCTTCCATGAGTGCCTGACATCTGGCCCAAGTCAACCCATGACACTTGCACAGAAAGTAAGCCTTATTCTTTGCATGCTCTCAAATCTTATTTACTCAGCTCCTAGCTGGTTATTCTGCAGTGACTGCGCACCAGGTGGAGAGTATGTGCATGTTAAACACTTACATGGTGCAGCTCTCAATGTAACTTATGTTTGAAGTGAACTTCACAGACACCTGCAAGGTGAGCACTGCGTTCTACAAAGATGGCTGTTAAAAAAAACCACCTGCGGTTAACAGAACACTCCTATGCAAACAGTACCATGTGGAAGTCTAAAGGAATAGTGCACACCTACGGTGCTCTCTTCTTCCCATGCTTCAAAAAGGAGGAAAACAGTTAAAATAGAGAGAATGGGAAAAAAGGGTTGGTTTTAGTTTGGGGTTTTTTAAGTGCTTAGGGCAACACAGAAGAATAAAAATAGAAAAAATGAGTAAAATCCATGCTTACAGTCCTGTATTTCATATCAGGGAATGACAGCGAATAAGCATGCAGCATAGCAAATATTAGTGAACACTACAAATGAACTTCAGGAGAATTAGCTGGAGAAAAAAAGAAGGAAAGCTAATATAAGCAGTAACAAAACCTGCTGGTAGGAAACACTGGAAGGCATTTTTGCTGGATCTTAAAAGCATAATTTTTATTAAATCTTATTGTATCAGTTTCCATGCTTCAGAAAGATTTTATAACTATCACATCCCATCCTTCTTAACTCTTACAATGTTTTCACACTGCAGAGGTTGGTTTGGGTAGCTATGACTTTCTGTTCTTAAAAGGAAAACAGTGCAAGACATTAACAAAAAAAATTGTTTTAAACACTCCCTCACATGTTCTGCCACAGAACGTCTGGTCCAAGGAGGAAGAACACTGTAGAAAAACAGTTTAAAATTACATTATCCTTGGATGTCTTGGATTTATCAGACTATTACCGAGCAGCTTATGAGACCTTTCATTAGTCTCAGTATCATAGACAAAAAATGTTTCACTTTGGTTAAGTAAATACTGCACAAGCTTTGTATGACGAGAAAAATCTGGGTATGAGCATAGATTTCAGTACTAAAAGTTCTCTTTGAACTGCTGTACCAGTTTGGTCACCAGGCTGGTACACTGCCCCCTTGGTAACAATGAAATTGCAAACTATTTATCTTAGAAGGATTGGTTTTCTTATTTTATGTCCAGTACACTTTGGCTGGATTTCTGCTACTCTTTGGAGGTTTCCCAGCAGAAACTTTAAATCAATTACCACTGATCCAAAAAAAAGCCTCTGTCTGGACTTTAACCTAAACCAAAGTTTTTTCACATTCCAAAGCACTGATTTATTCACAAGTTTCGAGTAATACTCAAACACTTCACACCTCTGATTTAATAAGCTTATCTGCTTTATTTTTCATTTTAAAAGTTTGTTAGTACACCCACCTCTAGAGATTTCTGATATCAACCTAATTTCTACAGCTTTTAAGAGACTAAACTGTCAACAAGACAATTTGATCCTTTTGGGATCTGATCTTCAGGTTTTTATTATTATTTTTAACAAAGTGGGCTGATAGACGAGTTGATGACAGGAACAGGACTTCCTCATAAAAATCTAGATGAAAAGTTGCAAGTGCCTATTACTAAACACATTAGCAGTTCTGATGTAGAAACTAAAAGATCCTAGACACATCAAATGTCTGAAATCTTGACAAAGAAGTTAACACTAGATATTCAGTTAAATTTCTACCAAAAAATACAAAATAAAAATATGTTTTTAAAAACCCACAAAAGAAGTATTTACCACAGGAGAACCCGTTCAACAGACCTTGAATAGAAGGACAAAATTATTATTTATGTCCACCAAGCTGTCTACTTCCTTGTAAATAACGTACTAGCTACAACTATAACAAATATTTTTAGTTGAACCATCACACAGGATCCATATTTCACAACTACATTATTGCATCCACTTGGCCCTAACTTGCATTCTTCTACAAATAAAGCTGCACCATCTAAAGCTATGCCTAAATAAACAGGAGGTGGATTTTTCACTTAATTGAAGGCAAAAATAAGCACAGGTATGTATGAGTGAACACACATGGAAAAACAACTTTGTCTTTACTTAGAGAAGAAACATGGAAGGTTGGGGGATTTAGCTATTATTTCAAAAGGAATCCATTTTTATTTTGCTTATTTTTGCCCAGTTATTACCTGATGTACTGCATTTTTATACCACAAAAGTAGAAATAAGTCAAAGGGTTTAACATACACAGAATGACCAGAAAATACCTGAATCTCAAAAAGAGAAGCAATCATTTGCTCAATGCCTGGCTGCTAACTACCTTTTTTCTAATGTTTTCATGGAAACAATATCAGCCTAATCAAGTAAAAATCCTGTACTATTTTCTATAAAACCTCAATTACCTTATTTTGATTAATCTGATCACTGTTCCCATGGAAATTAAATTTAAATGCAGCTGACTGCCTCCAGCTAAGAGTGATCTCTTTACTCACAGATTTCAGTTGCTGGCAATTAAGCAAGTCTCAAAAAATCACTTTGGCTTCAAAAGCAACACTTTAAGTTTATGTGGCATTTCATGAGGAGTAACACCTTGCATTACATTTTTTAAAAATGTAAAAATTTTGATGGAAGCAAAATGACTCATTGCTTCAGTGGTAATTACTCCAAATACGAATGCAAACTACTGTCAGTCATCAAGCGGTTTTCTTATAGAGCATTATTTTCCCAATAAACTTCACCTTTAGGTAAGTAGAAGGCACGTGGAAAGTTTGTATTTTGGTATATTAATTATATATATTAATTATATAATACGTGTTAATTATATTATATATTATAACTAATTAGACCATTACCTACAAATACTTTGGATGAGGTGAGTACTGAAATTCCAGTATTCCTCCATATATATTCTGCACAAAAAACCCAAGCAAGAAGCTTCAAAAATTAGAAATCAAACTTATGCTCCAGAAAATGAGAAAAAGAATGAGAAAACAAAAAGTGTTTAATTTCTTCCAAGCATCTCTAAGACATCTTTGTGCAGATTCAGGATCCTAATACTGTCACATACACCCCAAGATTGTATAAATATTAATTCTAGAGAAAGTAGATATGAAGAACAAAGTAATGGGAAAATAAATAAGTTTTGTATGTCCAGCAAAAAGTATTTCACTGTCAGTTTCAAACATGAAGAGTAGAAGTAGTCAACATATTCCATCATCAGCCTTTCATGCAGAAAGCCAACACTATCTCAGTATGATCACCAACCTTCATTTTTCACTATGTCATACTCAGGTCTTACATTACCTGATATATTCTCCTCAGCTTTTCAGGCACACTCAGAGATGTCATTCCCTCCATCTATGGATCATCCCCACCAAAAACACAGAACAATACTTTCAGAACAATCAGTTGTAACTCTCAACTGATACAATTGGAGTCCATTTTCTCTACATTCTTACTGGAGGAAGATCCACATCTTTGTGCCCGGGCAGGAGCATGCACTGTTTGGATGCACGGCACAGGAGGTGAATGCACATGATCTGGGCAGCAAACTCCTGGATGTTGGCTGCAGAACAGCAGACATTTCACAGGGTAGGGAAAACTTCACCATGTGAGCTTTCACAAATGCCAAAACAACCTGCACATCCCTTCCCACTGACAGTTCAGACTGAAGATTTAGTATATCATCTGCAGATAATTGTTTTTATCATTAAGGAAATGTCAAATCAATTCCTTCTGCTTTGCCTTAATCAACTCAGTTTTTGTACATACTATCTTTTTCTTATTGCCAAAAATATAACCACAGTATACTGAAACCATCTACATTTACATATTGAAAAATCTGAGTATTCACAATGAAAATTTCCAATGCTTCTATACCATAATGACTGTAAAATTTGTGCCATATAATCATGTAATTCAATTTACATGCCAAAGAAATTTCACCAGGATATACTTGGCTAGTTTATTTTTTATATGTTTTTAGCAATTTGCATGGTCAAATTCTAGCACATAGAAAATATACTTTCTTAGAACTTCAAGTCAAATCATATCCAGGTGAAACTAGGAAAATTAGCACAAATTAAGGTTTTGCAGGGCCAGCTACCAAACTACTATGGAGTTATAATAAAATCAGACTTGATTCACCAAATATTCTTTGCAGTAGTTTCTTTTTTCCTAGGGCAACATGTATCTTTTTGAATGCACAAACTCTTTCCTATCTAGGGAAAGTGCAACAGCACTTGCCGTGGCTCCTTTTTCATAATGGAAAGTACAGTACTGAGTTGGCCAAAAACAAATTGCAATTGGTTATGAAATACTTTGGTAGCTGTGCAACAGAAAAGTTTACTCAATTCTTGAGCATTACATCCACAACCAGAAATGTTTAAGGCAACAGTGTGAGTGGAAGCTTCATCCTGGAGCTAAACAGACAAACACTAAAACGTGTCTGGTGCACTAACAGCAAGCAAACACACATGGAAATTCTTGCTGCTCCTCTAAAAATAATCCAAAGGAGTAGTTAGAGCACATCTTTATTTATCCTTTCTAAAAAATATCCAAGCTGAGCACATGAACTGTTTCAGGTATTAGCTATGTCAATGCTTGTAATTACCCTGAAGGATCTTCCCCTCGTGTTTCCATCCTATAAATCCCTACAGAATTAATGGGATCTCTGTTATATAAAAAGGAATGGGATGGCTGAAGATTTTTGGTAGAATTTGAGAGTCATGTAAAATGACAAGGAAGTAACAAATTGAGGGAAACAGAACTAAATTTTAAACACTAGCCAGAGCCACTTTTCCCTTCCAAACTGTCAACAACAGTTGTGGGCTCCCTCTTCTTTATTTTACTTGGTAAACTAAAATATAATCAACAGATTCCTTTGTGAAGAAAAGGCACAGCAAGAACAGTTGCATCAGTGTTTGATGGTTTTACTAACTACAATAGGAATGTACTGCAGGGAACAATCCAGTATTTGCAGGGGAATGGATTGGATGATCTAATACAACTTTTCCATTTCTAACTTCTTAGAACAGCTTAGGCTCATCCAAGTTCTCAAAGAGATTTCTGTCCAACAATACTGAATGAAGAGAACTCCAAGACAAGGTTTGGGGTGCTTTTTTTTAATTTTTCTTTTTTTTCTTTTCAGTATTGCAAGAGCCAGAATAGCAAACCATATGCTACAGTATACAACCATGAAGAAAAAGCTATAGTAATTAAATACCCATTAAACTGAGTATCTGTAAAAAAAGTAGAAAGTTTCTTTCATACATAAGTCTTTCAATCATTTTGGAGCATTTTATCAATTTCATAACTTAGGAAAAAAGCTTTTTTATAATATCTGAAATTATTAAGCAGTAAGATTGGTGTAGATATTTTTATTAAGCAATATGTTAAAATAGAGACATATCAGTGCTAATTGGTAATATACCCATGCTCATTTCCTTCCTATACTGCCACATACCAGGATTGCAACATCCTTGGCTCAAAGCTAGTGCACAAATTTCCTTTCTTTTTCTTTTTTTATTATAAAATAAGTGTCATCATTCTCTGTCTGCGTAATTAAAAACATTTGTCTTTGCAAGTACAGTTGACTTTAAGAAGTTACTGCTAGGAAAAACAGTCTTTCGAATAAGACACCAGAACTCAGAAAGAAAGATTTTGCACTCCCAAAGTCTTGTAACAGGGAAAAACTATGGTAGATAGGGCTCAATCTTCTGTTCTGTCAGGTCTCTTCCAAAAAGGCTACAGACTGTCTTCTCTGAAACTTGAGAGGATACTGAACATTCCTTCTAAAAATGCATTAAAGGTCAAACAAATACCATGAGTTTCAAGTACAGTTAAGCCCATCTTGAGGCAGGTATATGTACTAGACAACATTTCAAAAGCTCTTCATACCCTTCTTTATATACCCGAACTCCACAGAAATCAAAGGTGAGGTTTGATAGCCTGTGACATGCACAGGTCGGACCAAATGCTCTTAACGGTCTCAATTCTTGCACTTAAAAAACTTAGTGTCTCAAATAAAATTAATATCTTGTATTAAAGAAGGGCGACTTCTGAACACTAAAATGTAGTTTCCAGATTGCAAGAATGACATGTATTTTAAGAGTGTGAGGCTTTAAGAGGACACTAAAAGAAGAATCAACAAGGTCAAAGTTACAGGTATGTTTGATATTTGGACCTATAAAGCACAAGATAAATAACGAAGATGGTTAGAATATTTCAGTGCCTTCTTGTGATAATTGCAATAAATTGACCATTCACTGATCCCCTTTCTCATCTTTCTTTTCTGTTCTAGTCAGAAAGTCCAATCCCCCCTGCGAAAACAAACAACATGGTAACCAGGGTATGCAACCAGGCGAGCCGCTAGGAAAGCCAAGTGCTCCAAACAAAGCACACTCCAAGTGAGTAAAGCAGTTAACTGCTGTCTTCTTTTGGAATGAGGGGCAAAAGGCAGTAAGTGAAGGAGTTTGAAAAGGTTTAGTTTTGCCTCAATAAAAACCAGAGCAAATGTTGAAGTGTCAATGTTTCACAGATCCACACTCATTTTCTAGGCAGTCTTTTTTAATTCCCAAACCAGAAAGAAAACTAATTTAGCAGCTGACCTAACATTTTGCTTAGATGCACACCACTGTCAGCCTACATCAGAAAGATGACTGGTATTCCTCTTACAGTGATCTGAGCCACCTGCACAGACAGCTGCAGCAAAGCCGCAAGGAGTCTGGGAGTCACGGCACTTCAGAAACGTTGATGAAATTCTTTAGGAAAGCAAGTATTGCCAAGCACTGTTCCACTGTTTGTTGCTTTTGCGTATCAAATGCCAGAGAGCATTTATGTTTACTTTTATATGTAAATTCTCAGATATTTTGAAGAGTATCATCAAGCACTTGACCAAATAGTAACATTACTACATCTTTTTCCAGAATAAAATAGCTGAAAAAAAATGGGAAAATATGATTCTTACAAACCTACTTAGAAATAATCCTGGTTTTAAGCTTCCTCTAGATCAGTAATTGACAAGGGTAACAAATTCTGCACAAGTCTGGATATATTCATGGCATGGGTTACTACGATCTACTGACTCATTTCAGACCTCAGAATTTCCTTCCAGCTTGAATTAGCTCTGTACTGGGACTGAAGACATACTTAACATTTTGTAGGAGTGGAGTATTTTTAACCAGCTGATTGGTCCCATTTTTCAGCTCTACACAATTTTAAGATTATTGGGATAGCTCTGTGTACTCCCACAGCATGCTTTGATTTCTTGTTGCTGATCATTTTTGTAGCATAATATTTTACTCAAGTATTCATCCAACTTATTTTAGGCTGTACTTCAGTCCAGCGTATTTATGAGCAAAACACAATATTAAATGGAGACAAGCCAATAAAAGAAACAGCTTACTAGAATTTCAGTTGACTTTGTTAAAGGAAATTATTTTAAATTAATGTGGCTACTGAACTCTTGCCATACTTGACCTCAGAAAATATATTCCTTCTAATTTTTGCTGTGAACGTTTATTTATTTAAGCTAAACTCCAGGTCTTGAATGGTGACCATAAAGAAGTGTCAGATTTCCTGCTACTATTTCGTATGCTTTTATTCTAAACAGGGGCAAACAACACATGTTTGTTGCATTAGCATTACACTGCCAAAACATCACTCTTAAATGAAATCATCTATGTATTTTTGGTAAAATCTTATTTAACAACTTCCACCCTGCCAGAAACAGAGTTTAAACAAGGCTGTTTTGTTTTCACTGAGCAACAGTTTGGTCACTGGTTTACTAGATGGCGCTCAAAACATTTTTCCATATGCTCTTCTCAAAGAGAACCTGACTTAAATGTGGTTTACCTTCACCAGTGAATGAAGGCTTTTTTCACCAAACATATCCCAGAGGAAGGTCAGGTCTTCCTGGCTGTCCACATGTGGCTGCAGCTGGGCTGGCAATGCAGCCAGCAGCTCATACAGACCTATAAAATGAAAATAAAACACAAAGTGTGATCTAGGGTGATCTCATTAATTTCACTTAACAGTTCTGTGTAATTGGCTGCCTGGAGCATGTCATTTTAACTGAAGAGGGAGTCTGGAGTATCCAGCACAACATTAACTTGCAGAACCAAAAGGAACATTTAGAAAAAATTACTAAGAAACAAGTATTAGCAGTGTACTTTTTACCTTGTCATAGTTGTCAAACTTCTACATCCCTATATATTTACACAAGGTTATGCAGAAAATTCATAAAAGTTTTGAGTAAAGGACAAACCCAGAAAAAAACATACATTCCTTTGCTTAATCGTTATTCCATTTCCCTTGATGTTAGCCAAAGAGTGAAATGAGTCATGAATAGGAAAAACTTCCTTAAAAGAACAGAAACTGGATAGGGTGGTCCATTAAAGAAAGGTTTGTGGTTTTTCTAAATATTTCTTGCTAATATATTGCTTAATATTTTTTTCAATCCTGTGTTCAGCAAGGATCCACAGCAATACAAAAGCACCTTCTCTGTTTTGCAGGATTCAACTTTTAAAAACAAAACCAACACAGTTTTCCCAGACACACATGCACACAGAAATATTTCAGTAACATTTTTAATTTGCAGGTATTTGAGATTCTCTCTAGGGCTAAAGCAATTGCTGTTCTCAGTTATTTGTGGCACACCTCAGCAGCGGTCTCCGAGGGGCAGACAGTAGCACACTGTTCCACAGTAGCGTACAGCATAAAATATCCATCGTGCACACAGGCCATCAAAGTGCTGTCCAAGAAATGTAGCAACAGTGTTTGCAGCAGTCCTCTTTAGGGAGGCAACCTGGCATGAGTTGATATCAATTCATAGCACATGTTTAATTTTCCAGTGGGATTACTTGGGGTAAAAAGGACAAAATGCCTTTTTCTCCTGTCTGCTGTCTACAAAAACATCAACAGTCTCCTGGGATCCAAGATACACGGTTCTGTTATTATTTTTAGTCTGAGCAAGTGCTGCTGTTCATCACAAGAACAGATTTACAACATATTCTACTGGTAAAAGAACATTGTTGTAAATTACTGTTATTATGCTTATTGTTATTATGCTTATTATCTCCCTAAAACTTATGATTTAGAATATTTAGAATATTTATTAGAAAACATAATTTCAAACCTTTTCAGGTAGTACATATCCCTTTCAACATTACATAGAGCACCTTTGGGTTCTGATCATTTATATTTTCATCTTTTTACTGCCTCTCAGTAAAATAATCTGGGAAAAAAACATTCTTTCCAGATAAATTCTTTTTGTGCTCTAAGCATTTTTTGATGCTTCACATTCATTTCTCTTAGAATCCTGCTTTTATTTAAATCTGTTCTTGTTTCTGCTTCAGAAATACCACAAAAGAAGACACAACTCAATCCACTACAATTTTGCAGACAGGAAAAAAAAAAAAGACCATCAAGCTTTTCCTAGCAAAATACAATCATTAATTGAGCTGACAGCCAGAGATCTGAGCGGGACTTGTGGCTACAACTTCCCAGATTATTAGAACTTCAAAACTTAGCAAAAATGGTTGTTTTATCACACAATTTATGAAAATAGTTTAACTTAGAAAATGAAAAAAAATTCTTTTTTTTTAAATTTATTTAGAAAATTTTAAAAATTTTTTACACTTGGCCACTTTTGTTACTATAAATATATTTACCTCAAAATAACCTGAAGGCTGTCAGAAAATGGAATAGAAATTTTCAGTGTAAGCTTGCACTGTGTCATAACTGCTTAGGGACAATTCCTGTAAGTCATTCAGAAGAAGGAAAACAGTAACTTCAGCCACTTCCTTCAAATAAAAGGTGTGTAACAGAGTAAGCTTTCTTTTCCTTGATCCATCAGATCTGCTTAAATTCCAGATGTAATCAACTATAAAACTATTCTCTCCTTGTAACTTGCTCCTCAACACTTTGATAATCAAATCCCTAGTGAAAAATAAAATGAAAGTTTGTATTTCCTGATGGATTAACTGTTAGTGACACAGGGGGAGACTGAATCTGCCCATAATGAGAGTTTGGTTTTACACACAAAAATCCCAGAGAAAAACCCCACCTGCCAGCACTCCAGGAGTGCTGAACCCTGCAGGTGCTTACACATATGAAGGTTTCACATCCAGCTCAAAAGTTTCTGTTAGCTTTACTAATTTATATAGCCCTGAACTGCCCCTTCCAGGGAAACAGGTGTCCATGTTCCTAGTGCGCTATTCCAGCTTCAACAGCAATGCACCCAGTGCGAGCAACTCCCCTGGGAAGTGGAGACAGTTAGACAGATGCTGACTGATTTTATCCAATATCATAGCCATGCCTCTAGTTCTTCCCTGCTTTGGCTCTAGAGTCCCGTGTTTATAGCTTTCAGCCAGAAGGAAATGAGAATCCAGCCCTTCTCCGCAGCAATGGAAACTGAGGACTGTGCCATGCAGCGCGCTGGAGAACACCACGCTCTCGCTCTTCAGACTCCTCCCAAAACTGAATACTATGTAGCCAGGAATTTAAAAAACAACTCCATCGAGGTGCCAAGTAAAAATCTGGCAGGAGGAGGACTGGGGAGAACAGAAGACAAAGATCTAGAACTGTCTAAAGTTAGATTTGTGCGATTACAGATCACCTGACTCAGCTCCAGAAGGCAATGGCAGAAGGTGGTAGCACCTGTAAAGGTTTACCTTTTCTATTGCTCCTTCTTGTTCCATCTGTTGTGCATGCTACCACAGAATCAAAATTTTGCAGATGGACATTCTGATTTTTATATATTAAGAAATAAAGTATATGGATCTTCTACACACACCTCCAAGTAAAATATGATTTTTCCTTGTGTCTAAATTATATGAAATGTGTTGATGTTATTTATTGCACTGTGAAACAGTGAAAATTGTGGCTGGCACGTGACTTTACCAGCACATGGCATATTAAAAGAAACTGCTTTTGTGATATGGACAGTAATACAATAATTTGTCACATTAGTGTAAACTGGTAATGAAGTTGACACCAATATATTGGCAGCTACACACTGACCTAATTTTATTTACCAAATCTGAACAATTGTCACACGCATCTTTCCTACATGTGAAGGGCAGTAGCTCAAATTCCTGCAACCCTATAAGATCTCACTGTACAGAGATGCTCCCACGCACCCATAGAAATAATCTGAATTTCACAGTAGAGTCACCTTCAGTTCAACTTCAAATCTCCTGCAAAACTTCTAAGTAGTATGTCACGTGGTTCTAGAAGTCAGAGCCAAAGGCCATGGAAAAAAGTTCAAGTTTAACAATGGTTTAAGTACTGCCAGGCTGTTAAAACTAGATTTTTTTTAATTGTTCCAGTAGCAATTATGTAGTCTGAAGGGATGTGACACTGAACACTTTTGATTTGGTCTCAATTTTGATGTTTCTCTTGAAGTGTCACCTTCTTGAGTAATATGGCATGCATGGACCTCACATTTTTTGGAAGGTGCCCACAATGTAAATAAACACAACCAAGAACTTTTTTAAAAAATGTATCTAGAAGTTATCAAAAAAAAGAGAAAAGCTAAGAAAAAATCCTTTTGTTTTTAATGCCTGATGTTGGCACTACTGTGTGGAATGTCTTGCAAAAAAAGTGTATAATAAAAGCAAAAACAATTTGCTTTTATTATAAGCTGTTGCCATTCTACTTAGATTCTTGATTTTTTTTTTAGTCCAGTTTGCCTGAGTTTAACCAGCATTTATATATATTCAAAAGAATCAGGCACCCATTGGAATTTACTAGTACCAGAACACTTCAGGGGTCAAAATTCAGTGAACATGACTTACACAAGAAAAACTAATTTATTCTGATTTTTAAAAGTAGATCATTTATTCCCAGAAGACCTGAGCATACAACCAAAAAACCTAATTATGTGATTAAACATGGACATGTAAGACAATTATGCAATTTTAAGAGGGGAGGTAATTCCTACAGCTCAGGGGGGAGGAACACCAAGACTCATCAAAATGTAATCACACCTTAAAGTGTAAAAGTTAAATTTCAACCTGTTCTTTGAACATACTTGAGCAGTTACTGTCTTTGGTGCATCTTCAGCTTTTTCTAAACTTAATTAATACAATTTAGTTTTATTTGATTGGAAGACCAAAATGTAGAAAATGCTAAGTCCAATTTTAAAACACGTACAGTAGATTTGCACGTGCAATCAGATTTAAGAGTAAGAAGAAATGGAAACCTTTTAAATCAAAAACAACATGACATAAAAGATTTTTCCAGTTTTAGAAAATTGCTTCCTTTGTAGTGTTATATTCTACAGAAGACTGCTTGTTCCTAGGAGGAGAATAAATGGCTAAGCAATTGATGAAATTGTTCCCGTACTGAACCACTCACACTGCAGATTCCAGATGCTCTACATTCTTGACATCAGAATGGAAAAATTTACTGTTAGTCTAGAGAAATTTAATATCACCATTCTTGTCATATCCTTCATAGCTTCATTATTAGGACAAGTCTGTGGAAGCTATAAACTAGTGCTAAATGATAAAAAATATGGTCTCTGCGTTCCATCACTCTTGCATATTACAAGAAAACACCAACTTTGTTTTGGTTAGCGTAAGGAAAGAAATGGAAACATGGATGTGGCTTTGCTTTCATATGCTAATTAATTTCCTGAATTAGCATTCTGAACAATGATGCCAGGCTTCGAATCTAGAATTTTTACAGCAACTGAGGGATAATAAACACTAAAGAACATATATCTAAAGGCCCAGAACAACACTGTAAAAATTTATTGTATTAATAAAATGGGACAAACCAACCTTTAAATTTTCCACTTTGTCAAAGGTAAAATAATCAGCACCATTTGCTGCCATTTACAACAAGCTAACATTTTTTCACATTTGAACTGCACTTTACAGTTCTACGAAGGCTCAGACATTTGCCTTACACACAAGCAAACAGCATTGCAGTAGAAGCACTCATTCTGACATCCTTGCTATTTTATAACAAAATCGGTCACTAACACCACATACTGAAAATTATTTCATTCTGAAATTTGAGATTAGTATTTACACACAGGTTCAAATAAAAACATATGCAGTATGTCTGTCTATTAGTATGGACACACTGCACTGTCCTATCAGACTCCAGCTGTAAAAAGACCACTATGTGTTCAAATTTATGTGCTACAAATAATTCTTGTTTTATGTTCTCTTAAGTAATTCCACTGAATATATCTGAATATATGGGCTTGCTGACACTACAAAAACTTAAGAGTAACAAATTTTTTCTGCAGAGCTAGATGGGTTAATTCATTCCAGTAAGCACTTCTTTAAAATTTTGCAGTTTAGTGTTTCTACAAAAAAAAAAAATTATTTGAAGTACAGAACACCAAAAACCTACATAATCACAACATGCAAGTGATCTGCATCTTGGGAAAAATATCTGTTTTGATTTATTTGCTAATCCACAAAAAAAATTAAAATGCTGAAATTCTTACAGATGGCAGAGCAATAGAAATGTTGTATATTTTTCCTAATAAAAAATAATTTTTCTAAGTGTCCTCAAAGAACAAGACTGCATATTCATAAGGGCAATAGTATTTTAACTTAAAAGTTGTACCTAATTTTTATTCCTCCAAGCTAGAGTAAATTTGTTAGCCCACCTTAAAACAATGTTATGACAGAAAATGTTGAACGAGTAATCATTTAAACCCATCACCTTTAAAAAATATTATTTCCTTAAAAATGGAAACGTCTTTAGTTTTGGAACTTGGCTCCCGGAGCTAAAGAATACGCAGTTGTTTGAAACAGTTATTGGTCTTTTAGGATTTGTCTCAACATGTGTATTTCAGCTTTAACATACCACATACCATTAACGTTCTGATGGCAGTTAAAGAGGTGATCTCTATTTGCATCCATACAGAGCAAGACTTGCTGCAAAGTTCCTGCTTGTATGGCTCATCTAAGCTGTTTCAAAATCAACCCCCCCCAAAAACATAGTTACTAGACACTGTGTCAACATGGATATTTTCAAAGTTCATAAAATGTACTTTTATGAGTATTCAAAAGTCCACCTATTATATGCAAGAATAACACATACATAAAACTGATTTAAAGTGACCCATCGAGGACAAATTAACAAGCAGTTTGTGGAAAACTCATACAAAAATTTGATATTTAAAAAAACAAAACCAAAACACTGTCTCCTCCAATGAAGCCTGCATACTGTGGCACCTTGAATAACCTTGACTAATTGACTGGTCCTTTCCATAGACATCAGCTTGGCAAGTCTTCGGTATTTCTATCTAGATCTTCATCAGCCCTAGAGCAGGCAATAGCAAATACCTGGCAGGCAGTCTGGAAAGAACTCATTGCAGCACTAGGAAGGCACTGGGCACACTGGCCATGTTTTAACCCTTTAGTCACAGTCTACAAGGTTACAAGGGACTTGGCACCAGCAAGGGGCAACAACTAAACATAGCATTTTACATCTGCAAAAAGAAGACACAATATCTCTTTAAGAGCCTGAATAAATACTTCTAACTATAGAAAACAAAACTATTTTCAAACCAGTTGGGTCTAAGAATTATGGAAACACTGATTACCGTGTATCTCAACTTCTCATGGTCAAGGTACATGCTAATCATGTATCTCACACAGGATATATCTGTCATGAGAGTAGAAGAAAAATTCCTACATTCCTAGGCAGTACCAATTCCTGAAATCAAGTCAGCATATTCTTTCAGTGTTACTATTCACTGTAGAACCTAGTTTAGGATTTAACACTCAAAACAAGTTATACCATTACACAATCAGTCATATACATGCTGCCACATACACTTGATATAAAAGTTTATAGAAGAATATAGAAATATACACAAATTTAAAGAGTCAAGTATATTGACAGACTGAGAAAGTTGGGGCTGTTCAGCCTGGAGGAGTGTGTGTAGAGACCTCCAGCAAACTTCCAACATCTGAAGGGGGCCGACAAGGAAGGCTGGAGAGAAACTCTTTGTCAGGAACAGTACTGACAGAAGAAGTAATGGCTCAAACTGAAAGAGGGGAAATTTAGGCTAGTGTATGGAAGAAATTATTTGTGGTGAGATTGGTGAGGCACTGGAACAGGCTGCTTCCAAAAGCTGGGACTGTCCCAGCCCTGGCAGCATTCAAGGCCAGGTTGGATGGGGCTCTGAGCAACCTGGTCTAGTGAAAGGTGTCCCTGCTCACAGCAGGGGGCTTGAAGTTAGATGACCTTTAAGGGTCCCTTCAGCCCAAACCATTACATGATCTTATATCATTACCTTACTTTGAAAGTAAGTTTAGGAAAGTAAACTATTTGAAATAATTAAATTATTTGTTTATCTGTAAGACTAATATGTTGCTTTGAGATATTCTTTGTGTGTGTTGGTTTTTTTTCCTAAACCAATGTGTTATTTAAAAAACAATCAGTTTTGAACCTCCATATTTCACAACAGGAACTAACAGCTAGCAGGGAAGTTTATCATTACCTCTTTGTAGCAATAAATTGCCTTTTGATTAAGAGGTTTAGTTCTTTTAAATCAGCCAGGATTTGATGTGATATTGGGCTGAGAAGCCACAGAACCTTCTATCTGACATTAAATGCACACAGTATTTGTGCAGAGCCAGCAGTAGATTCTGCTGGCTAATCTGGATGCTTGCACAGCTACACTTGAGGGACACAGCATGACAGTCTGCTCTCAGCAAAGCACACCTGGCATCACTAGAACTGTCAACCACTTGTGTAACTACAGCTTTTGGTTCAACAGAGCCATATATAACACAGCCTCTGCTTACAAACAGTATAGGCTACTGTACTTTCAAATTTACTACACAACTATACATGGTTCACCAAAAAAAAAAAAAAAAAAAAAAATGGGGGGGGGCTAAAATAGTTTCAGCTGCCAGACCAGTTGAATTTAAATGCGTCAAAAAACAGTATTAAAGAGTTTACCATCAGTAAATAGACTTACACACATTTTCTGATTCCACACTACTGAATTGGTCTAGCATAATATAAAATATTAACACAAAACAGAACGGTTTAGAGAAATTTCATTTCACTTTGAACGAATTTTCCAAGCCACCATAAATATGTTGATACCAAAATAAATACCCTTTCCAACACCCGCAAGTTGTATTTTTAAAAATTAAACCAGATTGCAATTAAAGCAAGCCATAATCTCATACTTTCCCAAATCTTTCAAATTAATGTTATCCTAAAAGCCACTTAATGCCTCTGGCAGTTGGAGACAGGAGAAATCATGAATGCAAGGATAAAATATTGGCTTTATTTATTGATTCAGTATAAATTCTGCCTCAGCTGTCGTATCCATTTTCATTAATATCTGGCCATACCTATGCATTTCAATGTGCTGAGGAATTAAATTTGCTTTGAAATTGTGATGCAGCCAAAGCATTTACACACCACACTTGCTGCAGCACACCTATACCTAAAGTTGTAACCAAGAGCGTAAAGCAGGCGAGTGAAGGCTTTCCCTCTGCTCTGTTTCCAGCACAGGACGCCGGGGGAAGCAAAGGCAGTTCGGAGCAGGAGCCGATGACCCTGCAAGCCTTTGCCCTGGCAGCCTCCAACGGAAGAACAACTCCCAGAAAACTTTCCTTCACTGCTCTCCTAAATTCCCTTTCTCTTCATCTCGTAACAATGAGGCAGCCAGATCTTTGGCCACCATTTTATGTTGCTGTGTTCTTTAAATAGGCTGTAAAAATAGAACTCTCTGATTTCTATCTCCCTCCAAATCATGAAAACTGGGGTGAAAGGCTAAAATTAAAACTTTTGCACTTCAGAATTATTTGTCCTTCTTCCACTATAGATGTTTCTGATACTCCCCTTTCAGCTTAGCCAACTACTCAGCTTTTTCTTCATATTGTTACTTTTTTTACTCCACCTTTTTATCCTTTTTTTTTATCAAATCCTCTTAGAAAACATCATGTTGGAACTGACAAGATGATGAAAATGCATTACTATAGTAGTAAATAAAGAGAAGATATCTATATAAAAACAATAAAAGCAAGACTGCTTCTTTTTGTATTCAGTTGACTGCAAAATTGTCTTTGAACTTCCCACTGCTTGCAGTGGTCTGTGATCATTGGAAAGTCAATCCATTGAACTATTCTAGCAAAATATTTCTGCCAGCATTTAGCATATCCACATCAACAGAATGCAGCTTCAGAGGTTGAGATTAACTCTAAAGAAACACAGAATACACTACTATAAATGCATTTTGGAAAAATAACTGACAGTGAGAACAGATTTCACATATCTATTTGGTATTATTACAAAACAGAGATGAAAACACAAAAACCAGGAATATTTTGAAGGCCACAAGAACTTAAAATTTGGGTAGTAACAAACGCGGGGCTTTTTTTTAATTAAAAACCTAACATGTATTCAGTTTTGTAGTCTTGTAATACTGAGAAAACTCCACTATTTGGCAGAGTGCTCGCTCCTTTATGTGCTTAAGGAGAAACAAACATAAGCCCTTGCACATTTTCTCTAATTTACAATATTCAAATCCAAGAACTGCTTCTGACTTTCACTGTATATAAGCAATCTCACACAGTTTTACTTGGTGCCTAAACTTGGCCCATAAATGTGATTTTCCTGTTGCCAACACATGAAACAAAACCATGAAGCCTGCTTTGCACATTCATGCACTGGTTTTTGAGAACAAACAGAAAAGCATTTTTAAGCTTGTCAGTTAAGCAAGCTTGATACAGTGTTGGGAGGAAAGAAATCTGCAACAAGTTTACGATGTTTTTCACATTAGAACAACACTTAAAGCATAATGATGTCATCTTGGCTCTACCAAAGTCAGCAACAAAGCTGCCATCTACCACTGTGGAGCCAGAACTGCAATTTTACAC
Organism: Turdus rufiventris; assembly: GCA_013186435.1. Classification (NCBI taxonomy): domain Eukaryota; kingdom Metazoa; phylum Chordata; class Aves; order Passeriformes; family Turdidae; genus Turdus; species Turdus rufiventris. The sequence continues at coordinate 4,364,137 of PYHW01009604.1, read as the reverse complement.
CTTCCTAAATATACCAGATAAGTGAATGCCAGATCTCCAGATTTGCTTTACCTGCAAAAATGCAAGTCTTCTCTCTCAGTCTTCAAAAAATGCGTTTGACAGGCTTGCACACAGAGGGCAAGCAGACTTTAGCAACACAGAAACTGTTGAAAGCTTCTGACCCAGCCTGAGGCATGAGCTCAGCCTTCCATTCACGCTGGTTGCTTTAAGATAACTTTAACTTGATACTGAAAGGACTATAAACCTTAAGGGTCACACGGATAATATACACAATGAGCAGCTTTTCAATTATTATGATATAAAAATAGGCTTTCTATATGGCTAATGGAGCATGGAAGAGAAAGAAGCATCTGTACATAAGCCTTTGTCCTCTGTCTTTAGATTAATGAAGAAAGATCAGTCTGGCAAGGAATAAGATTAAATCAAAAGTCACTGTATCAATCTGAATAAATTAAAAGTTTTTTTTTAATATTGAAAATAATGTAGCAATGATTTTGATTTATTGCAGCTTAAAGCCTAGTAAATGCCCCTCAAAATAGATTTAAAGAGGCATGGCTTGTGGCCAGTAGAAGATACAGGTTAAAACACAGAAGGACAAAAGCAGGTATATGAAGAATGTATATGAAGAAAGCAGCTGCAAGCACCACTTCTAATAAAAGCTGTTGACAAAGTAAAAGCAAAGTAAAATGAACACAGTCAAGTAAACATGTAGTCACATCAAATACAGCCCATCATGAACGCTATCCTGTTATTCACAGTGATCTGATACTTCAGACTATATAACAAAAAATTCAATTCATGTTCCCATACTGGTGACTGAATGTCCAGTGGTCTGTGACATGTGACTTTTGATATTCACAGATGATGCATTTCTATTTACAAGTCCTCACTGAGTTCTTTCATTTGCTTTTAAATCCAGGATTACTTTTATTTCACTCAGTATCTAACAGACACAAAATAGGGTACATTTTGTCTGATTGTATTTACAAAAGAAAGATTTCGCAAACAGACTGACCAGGGTTACGTCCCTAGCCTAAAGGTCCCACTAAGTGATTTGCCAAGTCCTCACCGCCCCAGACAGAACAGCTTGTCACATGTCACAATACTAATGTGTGCAGGCAGGGTTAGAGGAAGAAGAGAGGTAGGAAACATTTTATGCACATCACTATTTTCTAATCTAAGAGTGAAAATAACAGTAGAAAACAGGACTATAGATAGAAAGCACCTGTATCATAGGCAGGGTAGAAGGTACAGTTTGATGTAACAATCCAAAAAATACTTCAGTGCATATCAAGCCCAACAGAAAGTATTGTAAAGAAAGTGGAATTTTAAAAAAAATCTCTTTTCACTCCAAATGCAAATCCTTATTTAGAGAAACAGCTTATAACTTGAGGCAGAAAAAAATATAAAGGACTTAATAAGCAGTATTATTTAACAGAAAAATATTAACTACGTGCATCATGTTTTACTATAAATGTCATGGGACAATGCAGACACTTGAGTTTTAACACAGATCTTAATTATTAAAGGCATGCTTGCATCACCATATGAATCAAATAGCACAGTAAAACATGCTTAAATGCATTCTAACCCACAATACTTCAAAATTAGAATGATCTTCTATTTTTTAAGCCTTTTTCTTTATTCAGAAAGTATGTCCATGGCTATTACTTTTGGACATACTAACAATCTTTAAAAATAAACAAGCAATTATTTTTTTAAATTAAGGCAGGTTTTGAAAGGACACAAAAGGGTGCATGATAAAGAAAGCAAAGGTCCAAGGTGAAAACTTAGCCCAGAGTAGACCCTGACACATCTTCCAAAACTCAGCTTTAGCATACTGAACAGGTTCCACTCACTTATTTCCAGGAGGAGAGGGAGAGAAAAGAAAGGTATGCAGAGATAGGGTTTGGCAAAGTCATAGTCAAATCCCTTAAACACAGGAATAGGGAGACAAAAAAAGCATAAAAAACCAAACAACTCTCCTTCCCCATGGCAACAAATAAACACACGCACAACCTAATTGTAAAGATTAATATTGTCATCTAGGATAAATTTTATGTGTGAGGAAAACAAAATCACTGCCCTGTACAGTCTACTAAAAACAAGAATCAAATGCAGTTCCTTATACACATACTTATACACATATTTTTGAATTTCTGACTTGAAGTCTCCCTCCTAATTTTCTAAATCCTGCTGTTACTTCTTGTGCATAAAACTATGTGGAACAGGGGTGGAAAGCAGGGATCCTTGCATTATATTGCAACCTCAGCTGGATCACCCATTTTTAACAAACACTCTCAAGCAAAAGTACTAACAGTTATCCCAAACAAAGGGATAAGCATGGGGATAACAAAGGGATAAAAATACTGTCAGAGAGGGAGAATGTCAGCAAAACAAGATGAAATTTAACTTTTGAATATAACCTAATATTGCTACAAAGAAGGTGAAAACTATGGAAACTACATATCTGCAATCCCACTGCCAGCAGTCAGTGACAGGAACTGGGCTCTGACGTGGAAGGCAAGTGAAGGAACAGAACTTGAGACAGTATTTTTCTTCTCCTAATTTGTTATAGAGTTGTCAAAACTGAACAGTCTGTGTTCAGAAATAACTCCACTGATAACTGTAACTCACAGAGGGGATAGTCTAGACTGCTGCAAATATTAAGGCATGCATGATATCATCTTCTTTTTTTCTTTTCTCCCTCCTCCTCCTTTTTCAAGTTAACATTGTAGGAACCATGCTCAGAGGTGAATCCAAATTCTTCAGTTCCATCCATATGTTTGGAGCTGTTTTTTTTAGGAGGTTGGGGATAGAGGGGAAGAAGGTGGTGGTGGGATTTTTCAGAATTCATATATTTCACCTGCGGTGTTTCATGTATCTAAATTAACTTCAGGGAGAAAAGGTTATGTTTTAGGTCTTAAACTAAAAATCTGGTGAGACCATAATTAATTATCTTCCTTGAAATACAGACTTAACAAATAAGAAGTGGAGGAAACCCAGCCCCTCCCTGGCCTGCGTACCTGTGTCACTTCCAGATCCAGTTGATAACGCTGGCATGATTTAGTCTGCAGAGCGTCACACAGAAACCTCAAAGCAGCACTGCAGCCAGAAGGCAGAAGTTTATTTCAGTTTAACTGCTTGCAGCCAAGTTGTCTACAAAGATTTATGTTATCTCCCAGCTTCTCCTAGAAAGAACAGAAACAGAATTCTATAATTAACATTATATTATATATATACATATATATTTATAACTGTATATTATTGCAGCAAGTCCAATAATTATCACTAAATTAGCTTTTATTTAAGATTCTCAAAACCAAGTGCTAGGCATTTATTTATGACTGTTAAGATTTTTGTTTCCTCCAGGTGAAACAAGTTTTGTTTTCTTCAGTCTGGCCTATAATCCCACTCTGCATTAAGGATAATTTTAACACATTTCTCTTGTGTAAATTACACTCTTTAACTCCAGCATGACAGGCATTTTGGAAATAACATCTGGGGTATTTTATTAAAACTGTGAATAACTGAGGTCATTCATATTTTGCTACTTCTTATCTCAGGAAAACAAAATTTCTTACTAGCACGGTAATTTATCTAGTGTTTCTATTTAACCTCCTTTCAATTGTTTTCAGGTCATTTAAGATTTTTATTTGTAATCTGGAAATATAATCTAAATTTTAAGTGAAGTTGTAAAAAAGCAGGACTGAAGTATATACTTTTCTAAGGTAAACAGCAGTTTGATTCGTGGAGTTGATGGAGCCATTAACATGTGAGGAATTCTTCTGTGATTCGTTATAGCAAAGTCAGTGGTTTTTTAACACACACTTTGCAATAATTGTACAGCTCTACTGATAGTATATTTTGTGTCTTTCTTTTAATCACTTTCTGAGAAAAATTAAGAGTACATGTAGCGAAAACTAAAACTAATTTCAAATATCAGTGAACAGATTTTTATTCAAGTATGTTAAAATATGAAACTGGAACGCAAACATACGAAAAGAAATTCCAAGTTAAGACAGCAAATGTCTACTCAGAGCAGGGCAGGGACTGTTGAGTTTGCAGTGAGAAGGAAGGGAGAGCAGAAATAGAAGCTACCAGAAAATAGATTTTTTTCCCAGATTTCAGTCAACAAAAAGGATCCTTGAAGAAAGAAAGCAGCATAGTTCTGCTTTAGCAAAAGAAAATAAACAAACAGAAGAGCATTTCGCTGCTGCTATTGCTGGTTTGTTTTTTGCTGTTTTTTTAAAACACATTCATATTAATCAGAATGATTTTTGAAGTCATGTTGGCTCTTAAAGTGCATATTTTGGACCCATTTTAACTTGGCAACAGTCTTGTAGAAGAGTGATATACAGGTGCTGTAAACAGTGTATGCTGTTCAAAATTTTGTTTTTCACTGAAAAAATCTCCACATGGCTAAAAATATTGCAGCATACTGAGGGCCATCCACAAGATTTTGTTTAGTAAGTTTTAAAGCAATTCTTTGATATAAGTTAGTTGTTAAATTGTCCCCAGGCATAAGCCTATAGTTTAAATAGTCTGGCAGCTTTTTTAAGTACGGGGGTTTTTATGTCCCCTAGGCATTTACCCAGTGAATCTGGGTGGTTTGGTTAAGAAGGCAAATACAGCAGAAGTTGCCTCCCTGAACAACTGCTATGATGAAAAGAACTTAAAAGCTTATGTATTAAGATTGTTTAGAGGCTTAGGATTTTTTTTTTATATAAGTTTATGAAGAAAAGAAGCCTTCAGTTTAAAAAATCAGGTTAAAAAATTTTGACATTCATCAAATCAGCACAAAAGTCCATTAACTTAAAGCGTGGATAAGGAAATTAAGTATTCCAGAGTGAAAGCTCATCTTATGATGACAAGAGCTGTAAAACATCTATATGCAAAGCTAGCCAGGGTGTAGCTTAAAAAAGGGGGAAAAAAAAGACATCATAGCCAAGGACACATTGTACCAATTAAGAAAGAACATATTCACTTTACATTAATTCTGCTTGTTTTCTGTTTAACACATAAAGGAGGAGTCCTGTCCCAAACTCAGCGACAGTCCCCAGTGTGAGCACACAGCAGCCGTATGAAGGATGGAGGCGATTTTACTTTAACTTGTACAAGAAAGTGGTTAAAACAAAATTATTGATCACTAATGAAACATCTTTGATTTATATGCATCTTAAAGTACTTTCATCTATTAAAAAGAAAAAAAAAAGAACAAACAGGAGAAAACAAAACAAAACAAAACAAAACAAAAAGAAACCAAACAAGGCATGCTAATTATGAGCACATTACTATTAACCAGAAATTCAGGTTCCTTAAAAAGAGTTCACTGCAAAACGCAGAAAATCTTTTTGATCTAATACATGCAATGCATTTCAACTCCATCCATTTCTTTATTTTTCTTTATTTCACAGTAACTCATTCAGCACAAAAAAAATCAAGCTCCTCATTATTTAAGAAACTTATATACAGCATAAAGTTATTCCCTCCAGATCCTAAATATATATTAATGAAAAATAAATGACCTGATGAAATCCTTACCAGTAAAATGCTTAATATTTTGCTGGAATGGGATGGGGATTTTTTTTTTCCTAACGTGCAAATTAAGCTACATTTTTGCAGTGATGATGCTATTTTTTTTGGCTCACTTTATTTAAAATGCTTTGGAAGTTTTTGCCGGAGCCCAGCCATAGGCATTGCTGACTGCTGTATGGAATCGATTTGCTGCAACACAGAAATACCAGCTGTTACAGTATGTCCTGAGAGGGATTACCGAATATTCCTAAATTGAAGTTCAATCCATCTTTCCATAAAAATTAGGAGCCAGGGCCAGGAACGTAACAGCAGTATCAAGTGCACCTGAGGCATTTACAATACCCAGCAGGACTGTTACAACAAGCCTTTAAAAAGGGCTTATTTTTGAAATTTCATTATTCCAGTTGTACCTTGCTTCTATAGATCGCACCGTATCGGGTTCTGCTGGCACCCGCCGTGTGGAAACAGCGGCGCCCGCGCGGCCCTCGGGCCCCTCACGGCTCCCGCCTGACCCCTGCCGGCCGCGGGGGGCGCCGCGCCCGCCGCGCTCCCCACACACCGCGCGCCGGAGCGTTCCCCACACGCCGCGCTCCCCACACGCCGCGGGCCGGAGCGCCCCACACGCCGCGGGCCGGAGAGCCGCGGTCCCCACACGCCGCGGTCCCCACACGCCGCGTTCCCCACGGGCCGCGCTCCCCACGCGCCTCGCTCCCCACACGCCGCGCTCCCCACACGCGCGTCCCTGCCTTCTGCTTTCAACTATTTAAATAAAATCGCAAATAATGGGTTCAAATGACATTAAACATTTTAATTGTTTCTGCCTGTGTCTATCTGTGTAACGAAAGGCTTCTTTATTTTAAGGCGTTCTGGTTGAACGGCAGGTATTGCGGGGGGAGAAATAAGCCTAGCCTGTAAAAAGGGCAGAAACGTTTCCCTTTCTTGCAACAGCTCTCACACACTGCAGGGTCATCAATATAACACAGATCTGATCACTTTCACCACCAATGTCATCACAGTGACATAACTCACCAGGGTGACACACACCCTGGTTACACAAGGCCAGAAGTGGGGCACAGGCCTCCCAGAAGCACCATCCAAAACAGCAAAATTCTAGAATTACAGCTCTCCAGGAGAACCATTTTGCTGCATATCCTGCATGTAACAGAGGCCCCATAGCAAAGGATGAGGGGATAAATCTTGTTCCAAACTCCTCACGGTGTCAATGAGATAACAACGGGCAGAGGTCGGGCAGATAAAGCAAGCAGGTGGAGGCAGCTGGAGAGTGCCAAGATGAACTGCCTTCCATGTAATTTCAGCTTTAGTAGCGTCTTTCTAGCATCCTCTATTGCTTTTGAATTGAAGTGACTCCATCAGTCATGCATACGCTTTATTGCAGGCATTTTTCAAGAAAAGATGAGGTAGAAAAGCTGATTCAAATTTTTACTTATGGCAAGCACCAATGCAGCTGGAGACAGAACACGTGAAGTCTTGGTTCCACCTCTGACTTCCCATACAAACCTCAATAAACTCCATAATATTTATTTCTGAAAGGGTATTTTACAAGTTACTCAATATTTTCTCACATTTTATTGATTATAAATTGATTTTCTTCACATTTGAAAAGCCTGAAGATTTCTGATTTTTTTATGACAGATAAAAACATAAAAAGTATGAACATAGCAATGCTAAAAATCAGGAGGTGGGCAGGCTGGGGATGGGACATTTAAACCCAGGTTGTTTGACACAAGAAACATTCAACCTATTTTTCTAAAGGATGCTACAATTATGACGACTATAACCTAGATTTCCAGGACTAAACCAGAATGTCTGCAAATGGTATTCAAACTACCAGATAGAGATTTCATGCGGAGACAGGAAATTTGACAGCCAGTCAGTCTTGTATTCATTATGGGGCCTCAAGTAATTGAGTGACTACAGACATGTCTACAAGACTCCAAAAGCCAGTGAGCACAGGAAATTGCCAAGGGAGGTTTTCTAGACTGGGAGAAGTAAATCTGTTTCAGTAGACAAAATCTGAATTGAAAATGGTGATCGAATCCTTTGGAAGCTGTAATGTAATGGGATCTAGTGAATTCTTAAACTCTTCTGAAGAAGGTTTCACCTCCTTAATCACACGGTCTCCGACAGGCTACTGGAACCCGCTTGTGGCTCCTGACAGGCTTCCAAAGCCGCTCAGCCTCCCCTACAGGCAGTACATACTTGCTGGCAACAGGACCCTTCAAAAAATCTTCAATTGAACTACTACATAGAGGACGTGCACAAACATGATGGGTCTTCAAAGCTGCTGAAGAAGCAAGAAGCTACCTCTGACTCACTCAGCTGTGTGTGGAATGAAAATTAAAACAATCACAAAAATCTCTCTGTGTGAAGTCCACTTAAAAACCCCAGAAATATCAATGGCAACTACCAAATGTTATTAACTAATACACCAACATAGAAAACATGGACTGTCCCAAATTGAAAAGCTGCTTTTACTAACTTACTCATGGTCTTATCATCATATCAGTCTTCAGCCATAAGAAGAATTAAAGGCTTCTGCATATTTTTCTGGTTTTCTTTTTTTTTTATATATAATTTTTTTAATGCTCTATCAGTGTTCTCCATTTTATTTAGGTTACACCATAGATATGTTAGAATGATCCTCACTTTGTGAAAAGACTTCGAGGACAGTAGATAATAATTTGGGCACTCTTAGGCATCCACTGAAAATGTGTAACTGCTTGACATTCAATTTATACATTTATGGTTACATCTTTAACAAACAGCAGCTTGGGGAAAAAAAAACCTTCTAAAATAATTTTATCTTGTAGTATTTAAGAAGCTATGTGCTGAAAAGACATTAAGACAGTAGAATTACTACCCCATCAGTCTGTGGTGGTTATTTCCAGTTTGGTCAACCAGAACGAAGTAAGGCTGATTTCCAGTGAGTGGCCCTCCTGACTGGTGTCTAGGCTGCATGTTTGGATCTTTATAATTTTATTCTCTCCTTCTTCAAAGACGAGGTCCCACTACACACTTCCCTCACTGGATCACTAACACAACTTCAATCACAACCACTACACATTTCCAAAAACATGCCTGAAGTTCATACATGGAGGAGGTCCTCTCTCATGTATGACTGAGTTTGTTCAAAGGGCTCAGAAGACAGGCAGGAGAAGGAAAAGAGCACAGTGTACAATTTTCTTCCTTCACAACTTCAGCAGTAGACATGTTTCTCCTCCTGACGAGAGCAATCCTGTGTCAATGGAAAAATCTCACTCACCTAAACAACTCCAGTAGCAACACTGAAACTGGTATCCCAATTTTCCTTTTTCAGACTGTTTTCTCCCATAATATTCCTTCACTCAGAGCAGAATCATTTATCTAGTTATCTAGTTTACCATAGTTATCTAAACTCTCTCTGAATACAACTGTGAAATAGATTCTTTCGATGAGTCAATACAACATAGAAAAACTAGAAATAAAATATAGACTATACTAAGATATTAAAACGTTGGTAACACTGTTATTAATTTATATATCATGACATATTACAATTTACGTTTTAGACAGTTCCTTGCAGCCTGAAAACACTGCCATGCTAAATGTGAAATAAGTAGCAATATTAAAAGAGGCAAGGCTTTTTGCAACCTGCACCTTCCCTGTCTTTAACACAAAAACTCCTACGTGAGCTCTGTCCAGACTTAGATTTTTAATGTCAGTGTTTGAACACATTATTTTAAATGCATGAAAACATTCCTTTAAATAAACACACTAAAGCTACCAGTTTAGTTTTAAACAGCATCACTGTTGTAGATGCCCAATACCCTTAGACAGATCCAATTTTCTGCAAATAAAATGTACCAACTGACAGAATAATATTAGTTTAATATACTAGTTTAATAAAGTTATTCATTAAAATGTGACCTAAACTATGTCTCAGATCAAAGGTTGCTCTTTCAGTTCAAGTTACTGGTTTGGGCACACTTTTAACACTTTTCCCCTAGCTGCAAACCATTCCTTTCCTTGGAAAATAGCTGTCAGCAGGTACCACAGCCTCTCCATTAATTACCTGCACAAATAGTTTTGTTCTGGCATGGTTTCCTGACAGTCTGTTTGAAAAATGTAAGTAACTACAGTAAATTACAAACCTTACTGACCCCCAAAATACTGAAAAAATTGGCAATTTTTCTATAAATGAGAGTTCAGCAAAACCTACTGCAATGAGTCATCCAGTAACCTCAACACTCCCTAACAATTAAAAACATTTTGCACCCAGGGGCTCTGCAACTCCAATTTTAGAAGTATACTTCATATTTTAATAGTAGTATAATGCAGTTTGATTCCACATTTACAAAAGTGGATGGGAAAACTGTGATAGAAGTAAAACCAAGATTAAGGAGATCCTTAAATAAACTAGTAAACATCTGATCGACTTACATAGTTTAGCCACATATTGGTGTCACCAGCATTATTTACATCATAGTCCAACTAAAGATGTAGGCATCAATTCTCAGGTCTGTTAAACAGCCATATCCAAAAATCATCCCCACAGTTACATAATGATTTCAAACTCAGAAATATCTCCTCCAATGACAGAATGTTATTTTTCAAACTCTAAATTTTGAACACCTCTAGAGCCAAACAAGGCACAGGTATTTTAATAATGCTTCCAAATTTTATTACAGAACTTTTGATCGCTTCTTTCAGATTAACTATTCTTTTGAACACTTCTCCTTTGTTCAGCATAATTTTCTATAATCCTCTTCTGTCAAAATGTGATGATTTTTTTAATAGAGGATGGGTAAAGAAAAGAGATAAATTAATAATTAAGCATAGACTTTATTTTCTGAGAGCAAAATCAGAATAAACACCACTTTTTTTTTACATGTTTTTATTCAAAAAAGACACCCCACTACAATAATTTTAATCAGTTTCAGATTTTTCAATGTGAAAGTTTAAAATTCAGTGAGCAATCTGTATACTACAGCTTTAGCTCAATTTAGAAAAACATTTTGATTTTTTAAGTGGTAATTTATTAGTTGCATCTTGAGTATAAGTAACAAAAACTATTCCTTAATGCATTATAAAAATAGAGTACTGCACATGGACAGACAGTTAATCAGGGGAAGTCTGTGCTTGACTTTCACCAGTTTACAAGCTTTGAAAGCCAAACTTTTCTGTGATTTAAGTTTGTAGAAGAAAAGAAAGGTGAAGGTGAATAGTCAATCAATGACACATTCCAGTGCCTTTGCACTGCTGGTACATCAAGCATACCAGATACTTCGTGCAGTCTTCTGTCTTCTCTGAAAGTTCCCTGTGACCATCCTTCATTCTTGACTTCTCCAACTGCATCTAACTTCCAGATGCCACTGAAAAGCTCTCTTCTTGCTGCATACTCTCCCCTCTTCCTTCTTGACAAACTCTGGCAGAACCACTGCATCAAAGCCACTGTATGACTTGTCATCCAGCACATACTTCTTTCCATTTCCATTCTCTTCCTTTTCTCCATTTCCCTCCTTCCAGGGGAGAGAAGCTTCCCCCTCTCAGGCCCTGCTGTCCAAATTCCGGTTTCTTGCCTCTTCACATCTATATCTATTTTACCTCTTCCCTTATGCCACTGCTATGTACTCGCTATTCTTGTAATGAATCCAACAACCCCCAGTAATCTTGGCCTTTAACCCCTCTATTTATATTTTTTTAATGATTTCTCATCTCCTGACATTTTCCTTTTACTTCCCTTACAGTTTTCGCTTTCTCCTGTTTCCATTTCCACTCCCACCCCACTGACCTTGCACATCATTGTTCACATGTGAAAATACCAATGATTCTCACAACATTGCTTTCTAAACCTAGAGTCAGTTTCCAAATCCATTTTTAACCAGTAAATCCTTACTTTACTACTCTCCAAATATCTCCTTTAAGGCTCTTCCCTTTCTTCTACAACATGGATTAGCCGAGTTCAAAGAGGCAAGAAGCCTAAAGTGTGTGGCACATGTTAGCAGCTGCAGACAGGAACATCTACACAGGAAGATCTGTCGGCCTGCAGCTGTGCACCATCTCCAGGATGGAACCATCCTCAGAGCAGGACTCTCCTGTGTCTTCAGTTACTTCAATACTCTGAACATTTTGGAACCAATAGTATATTATAGCTTCCAAAATTATACATTAGAATTCAAATGAGATACAGTTAAGAGTCCATCTTTAAGTTTTATTTACTCTATGAGTCAAGTCACTCTCCACACTTAAGTAGTGTGCAAATTTAATTAGCAAAAAAAAGATATCACATGGAATTCATTTTGTCTTGTCAACCTATATAGCCCAAGTAACAGTCCCACAGTAATCAGAGTGCCTCTGAGGTTGAAGTCATAGTTCCAAGATTAAAAACCACTTAATTCAAATCTGAGATACTGCTGGATGAAGAGTCAAGTTTAAGGCAAGGGGTAAACTGTATGTCAAGTTCACACTGCTGTGAAGACAAACTCTCAGATTTCACTTCATTTGGCCAAAAAAAACATATTCAATCTTTATGAAGAAAATAATTTAAAATTATAAAAGGTCAATAAACACAAATGCTAACAGAACTAAACTTGGCAGTGCTACCTACATGAAGACCTTTTTTTTCTGTTTTTCTTGTTTAACTCACAGCTTAATACATTGCTTTAAGTCTTAGTGCATACCAGGAAAACACAGGATATGCAAAGAGTCCAAGTTAATGTTGCTGTTGGAAACTTAATGTTTGCATTTCCTGGATTTTGGAATTTTAACTAGGTGAACAATACTGCATTGATTCTATTTTGGCATTTGCTAGAAATACCGAAGTGGGGGTTTTTTAGATTTTTTTTTTCTTGCCTGAAACTGTACAAATAAGAGTTAAGCAATTTGATAGTGAACTTTCAACGTTTTTTGTTATTCATTGGTCCTCTCCAACTTACGTATCTTGAAGTTTACTGGGAAATTACAAAGGTGCTAAATGAAGCAGCAGTATACCTGTACCAGCAACTGAAATTCTTAAACATGTTTTAAAAATGTAATGCTTTGCAAAATAAAATATTATGAATACAGAAATTTTGATGATGCAATGCAGAACTATTCTACAGTAAAATGTTGCCTAGAGTTGTTATTGGGAATTCCCAATAGCACTGAAGAAGTTAATACAGGACTGTGCATTGTTCCCATGTATGTCATATATTCCCATAACAGGGTGTAACCAGAGGTCAATCTTCCCTCTGAATTGAAAAGCTAAAAATACCTGGAAGTCAAAAAAATCAGAGAAACAGCAGGTAACTGAGCTCAGCTTAGTGAAGCTACTCCAGGCACAAAAATTGTAATCACTTCAAAGTAAGTAACTGGTCTCTTTCAGTATGTACTGGTGTGTGTTCCTTGCACTAGGATCCTTGAGATGGTAAGATATGGAACAGAACAGGCACTCTTGGCTCCTATTTCAATAGATGCTTTAAGGGTACAACACTGATAGAAATGAGTTAAATACACGTTTAACCAACCTGTGTTCTCAGAATTCAGAAATTAATTAGGATTTTTGCTTGGTTTGGGTTTTTTTTAAATAGCTAAGTTAAGAGCTGTGTCTTCAGTACTATCTTTTCAAGTCAAGTTCCTACCCTTGAGAATGATGTTGCATAAAAGACCCTACCAAATTTAAATACTGACAAAATCATCTAATTTCTTTGAGGTTTTGCAACACTAAAGAGGCTATGAAAGGAGAATGATTGAATAAACAAACAGCAAGGAAGCCTCCTCTCTCCTACTGCTCTCTAGATCGATGGGAGAGGATGGGAGGAAAGAAGGCACAGTATATACATCAACTATAATGCTTTAAATTTTTTTTAAACTTCTCCTTTCTAAACTTATGATGATTTACAGAGCTTTGTACAAAGTGACCATCAAGGACTCACATCACTTTTACCAGCTGTGAAAAGCACGAGTGAGGCTTAATGAAGGGACATATTGGATTTGTAACTTTAGAGTACAGTAATTTCACTATTATAAGCTGCACTTCCAGCTGTCAGCAACTTTTTGTTCTTTGTCCATATAGAAGCCGCATCTGATTATAAGCTGCATGTCTGAGTGTCAGCAACTGTCTTGGGTTACAATACAGAGTG
>PYHW01009604.1:4321353-4349905 GCA_013186435.1 Turdus rufiventris | reverse complement strand
CCACACCTGATTATAAGCCTCACTTCCAGATTTGGACCAAAATGTTAGTCAAAGTGGTGCGGCTTGTAATCGTGAAATTACTGTCATGACCATTTCAGCATTACCACACCGATAAGAGAGGACATCTGCTGCCTATGGAGGTACAGAGCCAAGTGGCAGAAACACAGATACTGCACTCAGAGCAGAATCCAAAGGGGCATCAAAACCAATTTTTATCATAATTTTCAAGATACCAGAAAAACATCTCCACAGGTAAGTATTCAAAATAATACATTTTTTAATGTGATGAATTGAAAAGGTTCCCAGAAACTTGCAACTTACAGCGCTCAAAGCCAGGAGAGGGAGCTCCTGCACTTTTCAAAGAAGTCAATACAGCTTTCATCTTGTCTTTGGAAATAACAAAGCAGCTCTCCTCATCTCATGCCATGCACAGGTCTGCATTTGATTGCTTAAGAATCTAATATGAAACTTCACGATATATAATGCTCTAACTACATGTGACTGATGTTGTTTAAAAAAAAAAGGTTAAAATTCATTTTGTTTCCCCTCCTTATAAAAGTGATAATTTTCACATTACATAAACAACATTACTGAAATAACTGTCTGTAAACTGTTTAAGAAGTGAAATTACATGATCTATAAACAATAAAACAATGGGTACAAAATCCCACTGAATTTCCTAACAACAAAGGGTGTTCTTCCTATTTCTAAGTTGAATAAGCTAGAATTTTAAAAAAATGAGGGACTGGATTTTGGCAATTTTAAGGAAGGTAGGAAACTGGAGAAATGCCAACTAAAACAAACATTTGCAATTTATTACTGTAGAATGTTGCCATAGTAGCATTTTGTCAATCCATCTTTTTATGAAAGTGGTGTTTCTCAAAATATTTCAGTTCAGAATAACTATTAATAAAGTGCTTATTTTTCTTCTTTTCTAGTCAGGACAAATGAAAAAATATTTCACAGATTTTGTGGTCTGTTTCCATACCATAAAGGTAGTATTTACTCAAAGTAAGAGCAGACAACCAGAGGGGACAAAGTCAGAGGGCACAAAACACAAGTTTTTGGAGTATGCTCCATCAAAACACATTCATTATACCAGAACCATCACTGTGATACCAGTAACGTTTTCTAGGTTGAGGGAATATTCATGGAATAGAATTGATTATGTATTTAAAAGTTATCAATACGGCAAATTTCTAAATTACTTCTCTTCAAACTACATATACATAGTCAAATGCCTGGTTTACAGCAGAACTAACACACCTTAATCCTGGAGATAACTTATGTTCTTTGCTCAGTTAAAATGCCCAAGACTGAGTCAGCCCTTATTTTTATTGCTAAGTTTTGTAAAGAATGTCCAAGAAATTTTTACCCACTGAAAGAAGTCAATCTGTGAAAACTCCTCACTAGAAAGCACATGCTAGTTTGAAGAGGAAAAATGTTAAAAATGCAAGGCATAATTTGGTATATATAGGAAATCATGTATTTGCCTCTTCCAATGGTTTAAGGTCCAGGTAACCACTTGTTTCCCAATTCATATACCTTTCTTCTATTTTCATCAAAATTCACAGCCTTCCAGGTTCCCTGACCAATCCTTTGATAGATATCATCTTTGATATACCGCTTTATTTTTATATGGTAAAAGTGACAACATTCTGTGTTTCTTGTCAAAGGAAACGAAGCTTCCGCTTCATAATTTCTTCCGCTCCTTACTGATGACTGTATTAGCATTTCCCACACAGCTCTCAGCTTCATCAGAAATATAAAACCAAACATCATCATATTCCAGCAACCAATTAGCCATCTGGTCTATGTAACTTCTGATTTGACAGCCATAATATTCTTGAACTAATGCTCTGTGTTAGAAAACAGAATTGATTGACAGCAAAATCTACTCATCAATGAAATGTGGCCTCATTATAAAGAAAAATGATGCTCAAAATTTTCTCTTTGCATCTTCTGTGACCTTCAACAAGCGTGGTGAAGGAGGAGAGAAAGAAAAGTCATAAAGATCAAAAGAAGGGCAAAAGCAGCAGTAATATTTGCTGCCAAATTTCACATCACTGTCAGCTTTTACAGTATAGCAATATAATTATGTAGTATAAATTTCATGCAGTTTCATAACTACTCTTCTCTCACTCATCAGTAGGCTTCAGATTTGTGGAAAATATTAGAGTATAACTGTTTTTTCATGGTATATTATTTGCCAAAGTATCACTGTCACAGTTCATTTCAGGTGCAGCAGTATGATTAAAGAATACTAAGGGGGCTTTGACATATAACTTAATGTTCACAAATAGTGTAATTGTTATTCATAACATTATAAACTAGTTTAAACAGACATTAGTATCTGGAAGTTAATTCCCTAGAAGTTATTAGGTGGATAGCAGAAGATATTTCATCATTATGTAACCCACTAGTTTGAAAGAAAACAAAATACCACCTTTCACCTGAAAGGAATATAGCCAGCAACAGCCAAAGGGAGTGGTGAGGAAATGGAAGTGCAGAAGCATGTAAGCTTTCTAGAAGAGTTTTTCCATGTGGCCTAAATTCTTGAATCCAACAGCCCAATGGAAGAAACAACACAGAGAACAATAACACATGTCCAGTCATTTTTATTGTTAGGCAAATGGACCAAAACTTTAGAGATTCAAATTAATTTCTTTTAAAGGAAATTTCTCTTCATTTAAACATCAAGCACACATTAAGGGAAGAAAAAATAGAGTTATTTCAAAAGAAAATACTTTATTTTAAATCCGTTATTACTCAAGACATTGCTGAGCTGTGCTTCTCCAAAGTCAGCTCCACTGGTCACTAACGTCTCCTCTGTAATTCTTGCCTCTGCCCTGCCCCTACCTAGCTGAGAAAGTAAGGTGGCAGAGAAAACTCTTTTCATACTGTTGTCTAGTGTGAAAACAAGTAGAAATAAGAGACTCATAACTTCACAGCTTGCAGATACAAATGCAGCTTACTAAACTTCTTTTCCTAAGTACCACATCACACTATTTCAAGCAGAGTGTACACAGAAACAAAGAGATTAATGATAATAACCAAATTTAAAACAAACAAACAAGCCCCACCCCAGGAGTTAATCACACAAAATATACAAGTAAGTACACGTAAAAAATAAAATAAGAGTGTTTTTGAAGATCAGTAGAGTGTGCTTCTGTGATGAATATGTATCTCACACATTGTCATAAAAGAAGATGAATATGAGTTGCTAATTTCCTTCCTCTTCTGGCCATTCACCCCTTCAGGCCCTCATAAACTACAAACTTACTGAAAAAATAATCAGAATTAGAATCTCTAGGGTAGAAAGCAACACCAAAATCAGAGCATTGATACATGATTTTTTAAAAATCTATTTTGTTCTGCTGTCTTGAATAATACAGAATAACTCATAGAGGCATATCCAGCCTCTAACCTCCCCACAGGCACAGGCAGAGGAGGGAACAAGCAAATACCTGCCTCACCAAACACCCTGTGATAGGACTATCAGTTTTAATACAAAAGCCATCAGATCTATAGTATGTCAGAGATCAGGTACTAAAAATGTCACAGGCGCTTGTGGAACAGTCATTGATGTGCAAATGCAGAGGTATTAGAAAATAAGTTACTGCTGTATGAAGGGGAACTTAAAAAATAAAATAAAACATACCAACTAGGCACTCGGTAAGTTCCTCACAACCATGAAAAGCATGAACATGTGCTGTTCTACACTGGATACAGATGCAGACAGCTTGAGTTTGAGCTAGCCACCCTAGCTACCACTCTTCTCCCTTTGCTTCTTGAGACCTAATTAGTTTGACAACCCCCCAGTATCAGCTGGTCAGCTTGATTACTGAAGCCAGGCGCCAGTAGTCACCAGCCCAATCACCACCTCTTATAGCAGACACCTCAGAAAGCAGCCACCCTGCTGAACACAACCAGCCACTTCTTGGAAGTGGCTCAGCAGGACGGTCTGTGATGAGCAATTCTGCATGTTTCACAGTTCTTATCTTTCAACCCCAAATAAACCCACCCTTGCCTGTGGGTTTAAGGCAATCTGCAAAATAGTTTTTATGTGTGCAAGGGGGAGGAGAAGGCTATGACGCTAATGAGGAAAAAAATTGCCCTGGCACTCACTGAGAGCTAAAAGAATCCCTGAAAACAAAGTGCAAGCAGGCATGACCAAAGAATTTGCTATCAGTGTTACTTAAAAATGTTGATGAAGAAAGACACTTGCAATATCTAATCTCGCCATAAAAGCTAGCTTGGAAGTGGAAGGTGGCTCCTCCTATGAAAATCTGGCAAGTATACCTTGAAACAACCTATATTCTTTAGCATTGAATTATCTTGTATCTAAGTCCATATTTTACAGTTGTAATTGTCTATCATCCCACTACCCAAAATATGGCCTAGCTCACTCATTGCAGGGACAAACCATGCTCACTGAGTACTCCATTTGTCTTTAGTGTCTTACATATGGGCCTTATTTGCTGCAAACCAGTCACATGCAGCTCTGAAGACAGGATGATTTTTTGCTGCTTCTGCATTTACATATTACTTGTTCAATATACTAAAAGACGATGAAACACTGGAAGTTAATTCTCACTTCAAAAAAATCTAAAGATAAGTGCATTTCAGAAAGATACCTGTTATTGTAAGTACGTAATCATGGCCAAGAGTGGCAAAGATAAGACCCTACAAAAATATTCATCCAATAGAATTGTCTAAATTTCAAAGTCTAACAGTATTAAAATTTTACTTTTTAAAAGTTAATTATATTAAATTAGGTTCCATTATGAAAATATATTTAAACAGGTTTCAAAGGACAAAGTTTTGAAGTCTATCCTGGATAGTATCACAGCCTTTTTATATACGCAGAGAATATTTCCTTGATTTCAAATTACTCAACCAGTTCAATTCAATAACTAGCCTAAAATCCAAATGACCAAGTAGAACTTCAAAACAGGAATGGTTGCTTTCATTTTCCTGCATACAAATGAAAAAGTAAGCATGACAGGAAGATGTGCTTGTTCTACTTTCTCAAAAGATGACAAATTTAATGTATTCCACCAGATTATCATGGAGGGAGTATTTTATTTTTTTAAATGAAACTATATTCATATTTACTAGTAAGTGTTATCATAGGAATGCATATCTTAATTTTAATTTAAATATAAAATAATATATTACATTCTTTATATTTTCAATTCAAAAATTATTTACTGGCTACTTCAGCTGTAATTAAGAGCAAAAATATTATTAAAAAATTACCAGTTTCCCTTTGTTCTTATCAGTTGAAGTTAAAAAAACATAAGAATATTCATCATGAGCAATCTAACTGCTTATATAAAAATGTATGGAAGTACATTGTCTAGCTTTGTAAGAAAAAAAAAGTAATTAACTAAAAGCAATAAATGTCTTAACAACAGATCAAGATGTTTCAGGGCAAATACAAATCTAGAATTTTTTTTCAAGTAAATGCTAACAAATTGTTGTAAAATGTGGTTATTACAAAACAATTTGATTTAAGCTCTCTATACTTTAGGGTAGTTTTACAGTTTTCATACATTTCCAAAATATGCAAGAGAGAATCACTGTACTTAATCCCCAAGTTCAAAGAGAAGGCACAGATGGGCTTAGGTCAGGAGCGCTGATTAATCTGTAGTGCCCTTCTTGAGATGATCTAACATTTAAGGGCATTTTAATGAACTGCATGTGCAGCACCTGTATGTGCAACACCACAGTTATGATGAACTTAAACCTCTGTGGAACAGAGAGGATACCTGGAAGCTCCAACTTAAGTATATCTATTTAGAAACATCCCTTGAAAAAATTTAATTACCTAGAAACACTAATTAAAATGTGATTAAACTCATTAGAACACCCCAGCTGCAGAGGCAGGAGCATGATGTAGCTCTCCATTCGTTTTCAATGCCATAACGATTGCTGACCTTCCCTTTCCCACAACGTTTTGCCATGGCTGCAATAACTTGGACTTACTGTAGTCCTATAATTTAGACAGTAACTGAGATTGAGACATTTGATCAAAGAGCATCTAGTGTCATGCAGGACCAACAAAACATTTACACAAAATGAACTCAATGAAGCTAGAAGTG
The DNA here is from genome assembly GCA_013186435.1 of Turdus rufiventris. Taxonomy (NCBI): domain Eukaryota; kingdom Metazoa; phylum Chordata; class Aves; order Passeriformes; family Turdidae; genus Turdus; species Turdus rufiventris. Next base: position 4,343,798 of record PYHW01009604.1, on the reverse strand, counting down.
CAAATCTCAGAACTGCTCCACGTCACAGCACCTGACAACTATTCTTTGGATATTCTTTCCAATTTGGTTGTGAAGAAAAAGCTTCCCCTGATTAAGAAATCAGTCTTAATACAAAATCCATATACATTATCGTGGCAAGCAATCAACAGCTCCATGGCTCAGGAGCTGAACAAACCGGAGCTTTCTGAAACCCTGCAGAAATCCTTGTGGCTGGTGCTCAGTAAGCAGCAGCGATCATTTACCACCACGTACAGACAGCAGCAAGAGGGCACAACATGAACCACACAAAAACTGGCACTACCAGCTCTGCTACATATCCTTAAGGGCTTCTCAGCCCATGTATTTTTGGCAGGCCATGGATACAAAACCAGCTCAGCAAAATATATGAAACACAGCATCATCTGAAACATGAAAAGACAGCATTTCCCTGGCCCACTCCTAAAGAGATATTCCAAAACTTTAGTGTAAGTCTCTCAGTTTCCACAGCTCTCCTTGCACTAAAAAGGAAAAATCTTTCCAAAGGAGAAAATGCAGTTTTTTTCTAATATTTCCAGGAGAAAAGACACAAATTAACCTAACACCAGAGGGAAAGGAAGATCTATATTAATGTTTGTTGAGGCACAATAAAGTGTGCTGCCTTATTTGTTCTCCTCACTTTTAAGAAACCACATCTTCTTTAAAATACCAGCTCAGAAAAAGCTAGTCATGGACAATCAGCAGAAAGAATGTCACATGTAAAGTCATGAAAGGACCAAAAACACAAGGTGAAACTTGCTCTTATTAATCTGCAGGAGATGCTGGGCAGCTGCCAAGTTAGTTAATTCAAATGCACAAACAAGTTAATGATGACCTGAGGGAGCAACAGTAGATTTACACATCGAAAAAAACACCATGCAGGAAAATATTAAGAAACTGAATGTACTCTATATGCTATTATATGTGGTCTCTATACTATTATTTCAAAAGCTCTTTAATTCACCAGATGGAATCATGTACCAAACAGAGAAGCAGAAGCTCCCCAAGCAATCCTACAGCAGTCCCCACTCCCATCACATGATTGGAATTTGCAACAGAAACTTCAAAGAAATAAATCTAAAAAGTCCCCTGGTTATAAATGCTTTTGGAATACCCTATCATGCACCTTCTAGGGCGAAAACATCTTATTGTGTTCAGCAAGTTCACATGATCTAAACAAGATATACAGTATTTTTTTAATTATCAGAGCGTAATAGAGAGACAAAAACATGACCTGTTCTGAGTTTCCATTCAAACTACAGTTTCCATATTTTAATGCCAACAGCGGAAGCCTGAATTCTCTAAAAAGGAAGGAAACACAGGTTTCTCCTTCCTGAAGCCAGGTTCACTCCTGACTTCAAAGATGCATATGAAAGCATTTTGTTTTCCAGTCAATTGCTGATGTTACATTAAAAAATATTGTCAGCCTCTCTGAGAAGAGTGAAATTATCCACATTCTTCAAATGCTTTCAAAGTTAACTGCAGGAGAAATAAAAGGCATCATTTCTAGTTTCACAAGTACACAGATCAATTTACAACCTGAAGATGAGATCAGACTACTTATATAAACGTGGGAAAGAAACATATACAAAATCTACTGACAAATGATTCTTATAATAATTGTACCATGTTCCTGTTTAAAGTAATTCCATATTTCTTTTTTCTACTTTAAATAATTCTCTAGAAACATCACAAGAAAGAACAAATATCTTGCCACTTTGCTCCCCCTCTCCCTCAAAAATGGTAGCACTTCCCAGTTACCAGAAATATCTGGTATGAACAGAATCACTGTATGTCTTTTGGTCCTACATTCTACCACATTCATATGTTCCATTGCATTTTTATTTCATTTTGAAGATAGAGTAGAATGAAAATAGAACTGATGGTTGTTTTAGTATGAATCAAGTATCTCCCCACTAAGCCAACAACCCTTTTGCTCAATCAAGAAGTTCAGAATTCAGCTGCAATAAGAGATTCTTACATTGCACTGAGGACAGGCTACACAAAAATAATTAGATTTTTCTGTCAACACAATGTTTATATCACAGGACAATCTCAAGTACACTCTAAACCAAATAAACATTTTACATGCTGAATGATCACCCTTACAAAATAGATATAGACATTGATTATTGAAATCTCCCTTTTTCCTTCTCACTGCTATGCCAGGCATTAAAATACTCCTTTGCTCAATTTGTCTTTAACACATAGGTATATTCCAGTATTTTGGGGGCCGTAACTTTACTTAGTACTTTAGAAGCAGCTGTCCCAGTCTTCTGTATTTCATGTAATTCAGGTAATGATTTAACAAACTTTACTTTAGCAGTTCATAGAATCACCATAAAACGTTCTGCTGAGATCCTACAAAGGTACACCTCACCTAATGACCCCACCAGACTTCTCCACACCTTCTAAATGTTTTCATCTATGTAGTTTTACTTAGTTGTGCGCAGAGACTCAGTTGTCACTCAGAGGTTAAATTCATTTGTCACAAATCAGTGGTGGTATAATTGGCCTGTAGGAACTAAAATTTCTTAAAACAATACTTAAAATATTATTTTAGTGAGTGTAAGACATCCATACTGTTTAAGTACTCATTAGCCATCATCCAGTCTGAACTGCAGCTAATAAAACAACAATTACTGGTCTTGCCTGGGAATCACCTGTCCTGATTCCTGTCACATGGTGTGTACAGAAGAAAGGCTGAACCCTCTTGTCACCCTCTACAGCTATCTTTTCAGTCCTACCAGAACAAATTGCAACTCATGGATAACAGGCTTTTCCATTCCATTCCATTCCATTCCATTCCATTCCATTCCATTCCATTCCATTTGGAAATGCTTGATCTCAATTGTTTTGTGACTACTTCAATGTCATACTTTATGGAAAAGTAAGTTTAGAAAAACAAAACACCTGGGAAAGTAACAGACTTGTATTTTGGTATAAAATTACCAATCCCTAGCATTTATATTCAGTCACTTAAGTTTCTACTAATCCAGAATGTATCACAGAATCACTGGCACCACTACTCTGTCTCTGTTTTGCTGCTTTTTGATCCACTTGTGAATAATGTGCACACGGAGGGAAAGTCAGCTCAGTCCTAAACATGAAAACAAGTCACTGATAATCTAAAATCATCTGGTGGTCCAAGCCCACCAATTCACATTCCCCCACTGCTGGCAAAGGCACGACACCACCTTCCTGCCCTTCAGCCAACTTCAAATAGGGGATAAAAACAGTAACTAAGGAAAACCCCAAACCACTCAATACTTAGCCACAGTGACAGTCCACAAAGTACAGAATCCTATCTTCAGGAGAGCCAGCACAGAGTATCCACTACACACTGAAGATGACACAGGTAAAAATTATTTCCTCCCCCACTAATCAGCAGCACAGCATTCACCTGGGTCAGACCGAGTCTAGACTATCATCACTAACACAGACAGATGTGTAAAGCTCCTTGTTGAACTTAATTTTTTTTTTTACTTTTCACAACATGTTGTGAAAATAAGTTCTTATAAGTTCTATAAGTTCTTAATAACTTACGTCAGGTGTAAAGCATTTTTTTTGCATTGGGTTCAGTGCCCCAAATTCTCAAAATTGTGAATAAATTACTTCCTATTAATTTCCCCCCAGTATTTATAATTATCTTTCATGTCCTCCTTCAAGCACCTCTATTTCAAACCAAAATTTATTTCTTTGTATTTTTTTAATGGAGAAGCCATTTCATGATGTTCCCCACTACCTCTCTTTTTATTATAGTGGCTAAATATCCCAGAAGATTTAGAATTATATCAGTCCAAGAAAAGAAGCAAATATTCAAGCACTTAAAAATTTTGGTGGGAAGTAGTTTTGCCCAGGATTTTGGAAACAGGCTGTAGATTTTTTGATTTTTATTCTGTACAGAAGCTCAGAAACAGCACAACATTTCAGCAATATGTAGGAGGCAGGGCCCAACCTGCCCATACACAATAACTGGGTCACAGAATTCAACACCCATCTCGTCATGAGACTTGCAGCGGGTGATGGTACAGGGACACATGCTCCACTTCTGCTTACAAAACGCTGCATCTCTTTTGTCTTTCTTGATTAGGGAAAAACAATGAATCTACACCCTCACCATCCTGCTGGAGAGTCATCCTGGTCTCTCAGTTTTTTAAGCCAAACATTTTCACGTCACCCAAACCTCAAAAGTGGGCATTTTTTCACAGTGCAATTCCAAAACAAGCTTCCATAGTAATGTCTGTTAAAAGAAAATAGTTTGTAAAGCCTAAGATGTGCATATACACATTTTTCTGGGCTTATCCCAGACAAAAGTGAAGCAAAACCATTTACAGCAGGATGAGAGATGGCATCACAGTGCCAAGTGCAGTAACTCCAAACTACATATGAAAGTGATCACAAGCAGAAAAACTGTGATGTGAATAACAACATACAGGTTGTAACAATCAGGCATCAGCTATGAAATAAACATAAATCCACAGTACTTTAGTATCATGTTTAAGCAGAGATGTCTGTTTTCCCTGACACATCTGTTGAATATGGCAAAGAAAATGCAAGATTTTTACCTGTAGCTTGTGAGCACTCTAGAATGCAACAGCCAAGATCATTTATTTCAGACAGTTGTCTCTCCAGAGTACTTTTTACTCAGGTCATAACAAGGAAATTGTTATTTTGAAACAAACCAAGTTCTGACACACATAAGATCTATCTAACTGAAAACCCTAGAGCTACCATTTGATACTTTCTGTAATGTTTCTCTAATGTTTCTCTAATGTTTTTCCCATTTAGGAAAGCAGATTTCACTAAGTTCACATATTAAACTACAACTCTCCTTCTCATAACAAAGTCCTTCAAATTCAGTAGCTCCTTAAGCTAGTCATTATAAGTTGCACATTACAATCACTTCGTAACTGATCTAGAAATAAACACAATATTGACAAAAGTGCTAAGAAACACATTTACGACAGCAAATTTCTAATGTGAAACAGAAAATGAAGAGATAAAAAACTCAGAATACTCATTAAAATGAAAAATGCCTTCTGCAATTACTCAGTAGGAAACTGAATAAGTCTATTCACTGAAATTAGTAAATTGAGTTTGTATTCTTTTCTCTGAATTCTATTAATATACAGACATCATGATACCAAATAAGTCTGTACACGCACTTGGATCCATTTTCATTCTGTTTTGAACTGGAATGTCTTGTCTTCGCCAATTTATTAACGGAGACAAATGTGACTATTTCTGCCTTTCTCTAGATGCATCTTCTTTCATCTGTCCTACACATTTACCTATGTTATATTTGCCATCAACCCTTGTATAAATTGGTAGATATTTAGACACACCAAAAAAAATAAGAACCAGATATTTTTATATGACTATTCAAAAGCAAATTAGAATATTCCCATGTTTTGTTTTAGTTTTGTTTCTTGGGCCTTATATAATCATAGTTTCTAGCACAATCATAGTAGTCTTGATTTATTTTCTCTGCACCTGATTGACCTGCCTATTTGAAAAAAGCAAGTTAATTTCAATTTGGAAGTCGTTTATACTGCTACAGTAATTATGTGCTATGTAAGAAAACATTCAGGCACTTAAGTCCTTAGCATCTGTAACTAACACCTCAGCTTGTGACTTTAGATCCCAAAAGGAAAGATTTGGGTTGGAAGCATTGTGTATTTGGTCAACAGTTTCAAGATGGCTCCTTTAGAATTTTATTTGTGATTAAGATCTAATTCAAGGCTAACAAACTTCACACTACCTGCCTGTAGAAAACTAAAAGTTTTAACTGCAGCTATGAAAGCACAGTATGTCTGCAAGTTCCAGCACAAGGTTACTTGGAATCCAAAGCACCTGCAAGCTCTGAGCAGTCAGGACACAACATCCAGCTCCTGCTGAGGCACTGCTGCACACCAGAGGCAGAGATCTCCCTCAGAGATCTCCCTTCTGGGTTAGGATACTCTGAGAGAAAGCTTCAAGAGGTTCTGAGCAAGATTTGATGGCAGTCACTAAGGGCTGACTGGAGGTGGATCCCTACGTAGCAGCAGATTACTGGTGATTTAATGGCATGCAGGACAGGAGCAGACAAGGGAAGGACTTTGAAAGGAGGTCTGATCTGGTACACACTATAGAACTCACCTAGAAAGAGGAATTCTGCAGAATAAAAAAATAGAATTACATGATACAATCAAGAGTCTTGGAAATTCTTTGCAAGAGAATTCTGTTTCAGAGAGAAGCACAACCAGATCCTGTGTATTACAAGAACAGAGAATACATTGCAGCAATTGACAAGAGATTATGCTGCATTGTTCCATAAGAAAGAATATATCTACAGATAGTACTACAGGATTTGAAATTACTAAGACTTAAAAATAGCCTTGACATGATACTGAATTTGGAAAATATTTTCCTGTTTATGAGCTCAAGTAGGTGACAAACAATGGTATCTTTCACAGAAAACCATGAAAGGACATTAAAAGAATTTTAGAAATGGTAATGATATTATGAATAGTATTATTCAGAAAGCAAGCTTTTTAAAAGTACAAGTTAAGTGTTTCCAATAATTTACTTGAAAACCAGAAATAATACTAACGAAATACTTTCCAATAAAATTTAACACGATTTTTTAAAAGTTCACACTCAAAGCAATTAAAATTTAATTTTTGTAATTGATGGAATCCCAGTTTTAACTACTGACACTATGTCAGAATAATTAATCTTAAAATGGCAATGTATCAAATCCAGTCTTGAACAAATGATTGTGCAATTTGCATCCCAAATGCATTAAAAGGTGAAACTGCTAGTGATGATCCAGGAAAACAACACACAAGTAATTTAGCCTTTCTAAATTAAACTTTGGGTTGTGCACAAAAATATAATTATTAATATTATTATTAATAATACTATTTTTTAGCTTTTCATTAAGCTTAACAACATGGTAAATAAAAAACAAGGGGTTTTACTTTGCTCTAAACAAACTACTATTCCTTACCTTATTTTTTCTGTACCCCAATAGATCAACTACTGCAATGCTTTCATCTCCTGTTGTCACCTGTGAGTGAGCAACTGAAAAAATAGGAAGAGGAAGACCTTTCATTAAAATAATCCTAAAATAGTATCTGTCCAAAAATATCCACTTATATTTAAAAAAAAAAACTAGTGCATGTTGCCTTCAAGTAATGATTTATTGAGGAGGATGCCTCTGTAGCTTCTAAGTTAGGACTGACATTTGAACAAGACACACCCAGGAACAAGTATATCAAACTGAAATAAGCCTGGTTTTCCAAGAAGACAAGAAAGGTACTTCTATCATCACATGAAATCTGGAAGGCAGGTTTTTTCTACTCCATTAATTCCACTGAAAGCAATGCACATTCACAAGAACTTCTACAGCAATGTTTTTCAACTAAAATCACTCGTTCTCCAGCTGCTTTTCTGATAGTTTCTTTTTTCAGTGCTTTTCATTATGGATATTAGGAGATGAAAGTATTGAACTGTCATATCAGGAACACAACCAGCTCTCCCCAGTCAACTTCCTCCATAATCAGTCTTTTGGAGAATCTGTCATGTTAATCACATTTCTCAGCGCAACGTAGACATTGCACAACTTCTTCAAGGATCCTGTTGCATCTCTTGGTCCTTGACAATCAGCTACTCCTGCTTCCCATCCAATGCTCATTCTGAGCAGAAACAGAGAGGATTTTCTTCCCCAGTCATATCCTTGCTTAATAAAGGTACTACCATTTTGACCCCACTGCTTTCTTCCCACTAGAAACAGAACAGTGCTTAGATGATCATGGTCCTTTATCTACCACTCTTAAGAGAAATTCAATTATAAATTCCAGAACAGATCTGTTTTGCAACATATTCTTCAGTCTTAAAGAAAACACATTATTTTGAGAGAGTATCCTGAAAGACAGCTATGGTATTAGAAAAACAACTGTGCATCAATAGCATTGCTCTTCTTTACTCATAGTAATCACATCCACAGTACAGGTGCTTTTAGTAATTTCAGTGCTATCCAAAAACAGAACTGAATACAGAAAACTCAGCAATGTTCACTGGTTGAAGCAGAAAGAAATCTGTGTTTTAACCTTCTACTCCAGAGTACCAGAACAAATGATTGTTGGCTGCATAATGCAAGCCTTAGCCTAATGTTCATACTTAGATCTGCTATTCTTCAGCTGTCAGACTGAAGAGGAGCACCAATAAGCTACACAGCTCTGCTAAAGCTGATTTAAATGCAAATGAGAAACAGACAACAAGCAGAGGGATAACAAGCTTCTGAAAAAAAAAAAAAAAAAAAAAAAGACATCTCAAAACCAGAAATTATGTTCCAGAGTGTTTCACTTCATTCCTTAAAAGCTTTTGAAGCGCATATCAGCAAATACCAGCTCATGAAAGAAGATTTTGGTAAAAAGGTGTAACACTGTAATACTGCTTTCTGACCTCTAAATAAAACTGAAGTAGAACACCACCACTTGAAATATTTAATTAGGCAGGAAATTTAAATCTCATATCCAATTTTCTTTCACCAAAACCTCTTTATCCTCAACATTACAGTAACTTCATTTATTCTTAATACTAACAGGTGCTGTTTTAATGCAGTGCCAGAGACAGGATAGGACACGAGCATAATATTACATTTGGAAACATGAGTGAAATTTGGCAGAAGCTGCCGTGTTGAGGCATCTCAGACACTGCCCATGTGCTCCTTGCTGTGATCTGTGCCAGCTATGAAAACTAAACCACTTTAAGGTAAGATGTCTTGCAGATCAGACGCATGGACTGCCCCTTCTTCATATTCCACACAATACAGGACACAAAAGCCAATCCCACAATGGCTGTCTGGGCAAATTTGTTTCCTTCCGCTTTACACCCAACTCCAAAAATGTGCAACCATACCAGCGTTCAACATGTTGTTTTAATGAATTTTGCTTCATAGCACCCAGGAATTGGATTTTTAAAGAAGCCACTCATGCACGAAGGAAACCATTGTCTCACACTGAGAAGCACAGAAGATTTAGCAGATTGGAGCTAAAAAGCAGCAGTCAGCCTGATTATTTTCATTTTTTTCATTGAGGAAATTTCTTCCAATTCTTTTTTCATTTCCAAGCTAAGCAACTCGTTAAGAGCCAAAGTTGACTAAATTTCATTCTATTACAACTTTGCCCAGGTAGAAGCCTAACTTTAGACAGGGAACCAAAACAAAATAGAAAAATGCTAAGAAAAAAATCTAAATTATTTTTAAGTTTAGTAGTAAGTTTCCCAGCTAGGTTACCTCTTCTAAGGTCTCCATTCACTCTAATCTTGCCTTCTTTACCTGAGCAGAATAGGAATTTTTTTTGCAGAAGTGTTACACCACCATTCAGAAACAAAAAATAAATTATTTAACTTTGGAAGTAAATTCATAGTTGGGTTTTCCAGTATAGCCTGCAAATACAGAAAATATCTTTTATTTATTTTAAACCATAACAGCAATAAATTCCTGTTTGTTTTCCAGTATCAGGATTTAAAACCACAATGCTTGACTTTGAAAAAAAAGATACTTACATGAGTTGTTGCGTTTTGGGGATTTTTTTTTAAGGGTAATGGGGGAAAACAACAATAAAAAAAGCCCTGAATTGAAACAACTCAAATTTCATGCCCAGAAGTGATATGATCAATTATGGTCATTACTATTCCATTTCCTTATTACAGTATCTCAAGTTGTTAAAAACTGTTCTGGTCAAACATTAAGTAGAAAAAGGTACTCAAACAACTGCTAAAAATATTAAATTAGAATAAAACCAGATTGTTTAGATGTTGATTCTCCTGCTCTCCTGTCACAGAATTTGCTTTCCTGGAAAAGCAAGAAGAACTGGATCCGTGTTTCAAGAGAACACCTGACACATCAGCCTGCAGGATACTTTGCACAGGACTGCTAAATCCCTGAGGAAGTTGGCCATGGCACCTGGGGACACTGTTTTGAGGTGAGCACAGTGGTGCTGGGTTAATGGTTGCACTCAATCACAGAGTTCTAAGCTTAACAATTTGATGATTCTCCAGTGCAGTCAGAAATGCACATGGATGGATTCCAGACAGTGGCAAGAAGTCTGAATCTGTAGTCTGATGAACAGATCCCTTACCTATTCATGAATCACTGGCTTATGGCACTCTGGGGAAGAGAAAAATGTGGACCTGAAATCCCTCAGGTTGAGAAGGACCCAGCAACAAGGCCTCCTTCTTCTTGGACTCATCAGCTAATTAACTGCTAGTCTACTACATATAAGACAGGTACCAAAAACATCTTCCTAAGACAAAACTGCAGAAAGGGGTATGGGATTTATTTTCTGATAAATGTAAGGGTCATGTGAATATCTAAGGTATACCCCGGTTTCCTATCAACCAGCTTCACTGTACCAGTGCTCCACATTACAGATTTCAAGTTCTAATCAGGAAATCAGAATCTCATAATCACATGGACTTTAGATACCTGCTTCCATACTTTCCTAGCCAGGAGCCTGATTGTTATGAGCTGAAGTGTTGAACATTATGAGGCTTATGTTCTTTGTCAAAACCTGGGACATAAAACCTTCCACTGTATTTTAAAACAGTATTTGCTTTAATTTTTCCAACACAACAGCCTTTAGGATTTTAAATGGGCAGAAACTAGGTCAGGTCTTCCTACTGTAGCTTTTAATATTTTTTTTCTCTTAAAATTTTGTAGCTAAATTCTGAAAAATGTATCTGCCTTTTACACATTCCATTAATATCTTTCAAATATAAGTGTCTGAAGAGAACACTGATTTACTGTCTTACAAGTAATGTCTATAAATACTAGGCAGAAAGATATTTAAACATAATTCCAGTTTTTGATTCCTTTGTAATAGGTCTGATTTATCTTTGATCGCATATTTTAGCAGTAAGTCATTAAAAATGCACAAAGAATTCGTGTACAGATCAGCCACAGAATACTGATCTGAACATTTGACAGCCTAAGGAAAAACAAAAAACACAAAATGGAACCCATGCACTTGAAGCAATCAAACATCTGCCTGCTTTTCAACACCACTTTCATAGGATTGTCTGCATTCTTAAATTACCCTGCTGTTTGAATAATCTTGATACTCAAGATTTTCAGAAAGTTTAAAATTTCAGAAAGTTTAAAATACAAAATTTTCTATCTTGCTTTTCTGTTGGTGCACTGCAATAACAAGGAAGCTACTATTCACTTCTTTTATCAACAATAGTTCAAAGAATAAGACACACCCTTCTCAGGGAACTGGAAAAACCTGCTACAGAAAAGCTGAAAAGTCTCCAACTACCCATTCCTTCATTTTGCTCTACTTTCAACAGAACTGAGGGAGGCTGCAAGGACTTGGCCTTAGCCTAACAAAAATAAAACTGAGCAGAAAAACAAGGGCTGTGTATAAAACCACTGAAATAATTATAACACAGTAAGAAAAATCTATTTAAAATAAAAGGACAATCTTGGCACAAGATTGTTACCAACTGATGATGAATAAATTTAGGTTGAACACTGTAAGCAGCTTCATCATGTTGAGGAATTTAGCACTGGAAGAGGCTTCTAATTAAAATAGTGAGGGGAAAAGGCTCAGCACTCCATATGTCTATGTCTGTATAACATAAAGCCTACAAGAGCATGAAAATAAACTTGATGAATAGGCAGGTCTTTTCCTGTCCCACGTTCCTAAGAGAACAATTCCTGTCAAGCAAATAACATCATTCTGATACAACTCTAAGATACAACCATCTGTCAGGCAATACCCCAGAATAATTACACCACAGAAAGCAAAAGCAGATATTAATACCACAGGAGGACCAACTTTGCCAAGAGTAAACTTCACGGAGTATCTTTTCATAAATGTCTTAGACCCATAACCTCACTTCATAATTTCATGCTGCCTCTGCAGAAAGCACACCTCTCATGCAGTACTCACAAATCTGAGAGAGCTCAGGTTATTTGGTCTCCATGCAACCAGGCAGTCCTATGATCTGCACCCTGAGCATTCTGCACAGACACAGCAGATCATCTTACCCCAAACAATATGACATCTAGTATGCTCAACGGGCTCTTTATTTGCTTCATCTCAGGCCGGAGGAGCCAAAAACAGCTTTGCTGTTGAAAGGTTCAAATTGCCACTTTTGCCCTCATGTCATTAATCAGAAAAACTACAGCAATCATGAAGGTCTAAGACAATTGGTTAGACATGAACAGTCACAGAAATAACACATTCTATTAGACTAACATTTATAACTTGAAAGAGCAGACAGTCTTTCAGGCATACCAGCCTTTCAACTTGCTTGACATCCAGAGATATATCCCTATCCCTTGCAAAACTGTTGTGGTTAAACCCATGGAAAGTTTTTTCAGAACAAGAATAAAACTTGTGCCTGAGCCATACAGTTTCTGTAAATTAATCTCAATCTCTATTTTATTTAGCTTTATTCTCTTAGCAAACCACAGAGCATGGTAGCTGCAAGACTGCATTACAGCCCATTTTCAGTTTGTTTCTATCACACCACAGAATTTTCCTACCATTTTAGTTCATCTGCTTATAATAGAATACCAGTGCTTTTTAACCCTGTCATCCAAATAGCACACACTCTTTTATTCACTCTGAGAGCCTACAGATCTGATTTATAGTATCTTCTAGACATATGACTGCACAGTTCAGACAGGTTTGAAAAAAGGCGTGCTGCAAGTTACCACAAAAGCCCTCTCACTAGCCTGGTGAGAATAAACAGACATATTTTACCTGACTTACCCTACTAACCTCAGCAAGCTGGTCCTTAGCAGCAGATGCCAAGCTCAAATGACCACTTCCACATATTTGGTGCAATTCCACATCAAGACTTTGATAGTTTTTCATCTGGAAGTACCAAATGGATTTCTGTTTCCTGGCCTCTATACAGCCTCCTTATAATCTACCAGCTGATCTTCCTTGTACCACAACGTGGGAATACTCATCTCAACTCTAGCTTCATTTCTCTTCATCACATATAGGAAGGGATATACTGGATACTGCTAAGATAAATTTCAGTTAACTGTTTGTAGATAGTTTTGATTATTTTGCCATAGCATTAGATAGCAAAACACAAAACTACAACAATATCATATATATATGGCCTCTGACAAATTTTGACATTCAGCAGTCTGACATAAAAGTAAACAAACTGGAGGATGAAATTTACTTGAACCGGTTTTCATTTCTCAAAATATTCCAAAATTGTAAATACACAAATCGCTTGAAGTATAATTCATTTTTGCAGAAACTTACCTAAAAGTGGAATAAAGTTACCAAGAATATTTTGTATCACAAAAGGTCTTTCCCTTAAGCTAAGCATTAAAAATACAACTGAACTCTTCAGAAACACTGTAAGCACTGCAAAGCATACAAAAGGAAACAATGTCTGTAAAAAAAAATAACTTAGAGCACCCAGAAAAATTGCAGATGTTAAGAACTGCACCCATCTCAAAATACTTTGTATCTTCTGCTTCTTCCAAACTGTACCCACAAACAATTTACAGAATTCTCTTTCAGCCTGAATTATTTTGCTACGTCACTGCAAGGACAGCAAAGCAATGCTGTGTCCCAAGTAGCACAGCCATTTTTTAGTATATTATTTTGAAACAATAGTTTTTGAAATACTGTCTTAGAAATATGATTAGGGGATCTCAGGAATAGTTGTTTATGTTAGGCTTCAGTCACAAAAACTTGCAGTTTTTATTGGCAAGGTTCTTCTTTCTTCATTTGTATTTAATTCCAAATTTGTAAAGCTACATAGGACATTTTGGGAGCTGGTTCAATCCCATGCCAAGTCATAAGCCAAAGACTCCCATGAAAATAGGTCAGATCAGGAACTCTCTGGTAAGACATCAGCAGCAGAGAAAGAAATCTGGCTCACGTTGACTGCCAGAACACAGCCCGGTTTAGCTACATGGAGGAAACGTCGCAGCATCACTTAAGGAACTACTACAAGAAGTCAAAGCCAGCCTGATAATACTGTTTGCTCTCTCTTCAGCATTGCTTAGCAAAGAAAAGAAAACAGAGAACAAACACTATGCCCCACGACAATGCAGCTTACTGATTGGGAACCACTGACCTAGGCTGTGTACCGCTACATCAATTCATGCCAGGGCTGAAGCCAGTTCCTTACCTGGTGATCTGAACAGCTCATCCCTTTAGAAATAGGCTTTTATTTAAAGTTTTTACCATCCATCTTTTGTTACAAGATTCCTGTATCATCCAGCAGATCAGTTGAGCTTTTCTTTTAGCTTTACTATTTCCAGGTCTACTTCTCTGTTCCTTTCCAGCAGAAGCTCAGAAAAAATTTCTCCTGAAATGTGCTGACTCTACTAAAAGAATGGCAAGCATCTGACATTTTCCTTTTTGCACTTCATCACTCTTTCTGCTTTTTTCCCTGGCGTGAGAAAGGTTTCACTGAAGAGAAAGGTGGGAAAGACTCATTAGTGAGAGAGGTTTGATGCAAGAATCATCTGAAACTCAAGGTCAAATGTTTCCCTTGGTAACAGCTGTAGAAGCACACATACACCCACACACATTCAGTCTCCTTGCACTGCGGACTGTCTTGTACTTCAACACACACATAATGAAAGAATTGTATGTACAGTAGACATGCATATGAGTTTATGCATAGAAACATCCAACCTCCCCTGAAAAAAGATTATCTAACTACAAAGAAAATATGTAGTTTCCCATGTGTTTGTAACTTCTAGTTTCTAGATTTGTGAGTGGATGTGCAACATTTAAACACTGGATTTTGGATTACCTTTCATATTATAACGGAGTAAAAACATCACAAGATTTAGCACGGGGTAATTAGACATTAGGCTTTCTGTCAGGCTGTGGCATGTTCTTACTTCTCCATTGGAAAGGCAGGCTATGTGTGCCTGTCACACACACCCATATCAAATCTCAGATCTCTAGTCAAGCATTCAAGTAGTGAGATAACATCTTGGCATACTACTCAAGAATGAGTTTTCAAGAAGAAAAGGTCATATTATTACTTACTAATTCAGAACAATATATAATTTAATGCCTCTAAAAAGCGTTCCAAGAACTACGGAGATCTATTTCCTTCTAAAGGCAGCAAAACATATACAGAGGAAGATATATGTTCTCTTAATTTCTGCTATTCAGGAGATGATATAATGAATAACAGCAGAGAGACATTAACAGTTATTAAAGCAGAACCAAAACCTAGCCCTGTTGAAAGAGTAAGAAGGTGACAATATGCTTCTCATTCATGTGTGATGGCCAGTGCATGGATTGCAAGGCCCACACTAATTGGAGTGCACAGAGGGAAGGTTTAACCCTTCGCTCACTGTCCTCTCAAATGCACACCTAAAAATAAGGGGAATCAGCACTTGAATTTGACCTGCCAGTGAATGAGAAGCACCCCAGTGCAAGGACAGGGATGAAGATGTCTGGCCTCTGTAGGGAGGACACTGTCCTTGGAGCCTGAGAGCCAGGAGCAACCGGAGCATGCTGGAATCCTGCAGACAGACACAGCAACTCCAACCACGCCTGTGCAGGCACTGGAAGAAAGACACACTCTTATTTTTATCCCACTGCTGAGTGACCTTATGAGCTGCAAATTAGCAGCTAAACAAATGTCCAGCTATAAGTATCACAAATAAGATGAGATTTGCTATTAGACAACTGAGGGTAACCAAATTTATTACTTGCATCTTTATAATGTGGACAAATGTAAGAAATCTCAATTAAAACGTAGCTGCTCTGACACAGCAGAAACTGTTCATACAAATACATTGAACAGACACAGAAGGTCCAATTACTTAATACTTCCCTCTTACTATGGTCTGTTGGTGTTAGGCCATGTTAATGTGCCTGCATGCTTTCTTGGCAGGAATCTGGAGATACTCCATTCATATTATGAAGATGATTTTTTCATGGAATCATAGAATGGTTTGGGTTGGAAGGGATCTTAGAGATCCTAGTTCCACCTAGTTCCAACTCCACTGCTGTAGGCAGGGATACCCCACACTGGATGAGGTTATTTAAAACCTCATCTGATCCAGCCTTGAACACTGCCAGGGATGAGGAATCCACAACTTCTGTTTTTTCTTCCTGAATTATCCACCATCCAAATTGAACACCTGGTGAAAAGGTACACCATACCTCTTGGCATTACATGTCATTCTAGACTTTCACCTGTGATGACAGCAGGCATGTTTTAATAAGTTGCAGTGTTTTGATAAGTAATGCATGTGTCTACTGAATTGAAACATACATTTTAAATATTAATGGCATATCAAAGCTAAATGAAAGCTTTAGAGAAGAGAGGGTAAGTGATTTAATAAGGTGGGACATTTAACTCCCTGATGTAAGCTAGCAGCACTTAAAATGGTGAGCTCAGTCCTTGGATAAAGAAACCAGAATATCTCTTGTTTTCTTTCAAGTGTAATTGCTATCACCCATAAGAAGTCAAAACAGCTATCTGGAATTCACTATACAGCGTGGTAAAGCTGAAAGTCTGAGGAGTAAAATACAAATTCAACATTAATGAAATGACATTTACTCAACAGCCATCACGGATCAGACGTCCACCTACACAACAAAGATACAGAATTAAACATTCTATCACAATTGCTGTCTGCGTCTATTCACAGAGCAGTTAAACACAGTATCTACCCAAACCCATCTTCCTACAGGATGCTTTAGTTCTGGACCATAAGAAAAAGCTAACATCACCTCTGGTTTGCCGAGCCAGAAGTGAACCACTGGGGATAGAGTTACTGGGTTGAGAGGACCCATTTCATATTATACACATTGGTTATATTTCTGTGTACTTTTTTTCAGTCAGTTAAGGTGATAATAACCAACAAGAACTGATTTGGGTCACACACACACTCCAGACAACTCTTCTCTAAATATGAAAAGAAAAAGAGCATTTGGCAAAATTTCTTACATTCCCTTGGTATTCTATGACTTATTAAATATAATTAGCAGATCAGCCAGCTTCTACTGTGAGAAAAGGTTACTGAGTTTGCAAACGTTTCCTAACAAGTATTACCTAAGACTCCTGTGCTATGTGGAATGTGTGGGCTTGTTTTTTCTCAAAATCCAAATATTTTTCATATTAATGCCTGCATATGACACTTTAAATCAGGTATCTACAAAAAAAGTATGTTTCACAACCCTGCTAGAGTAGCTTTCTGTACCTAATATATGTAAAATCTTCCTCCACAGCCATGTCAGCTGAAGAGACTTCTTTTCAGACTGATTTCTTTTCTGAACTGATTTCTAACACCTTTCTGTTCCCATCCCAAGTTTTTTTTCCTTTGGAAAGGAAGGTATTTAATAGGCTCCATGTATCAATATGACCACGTTTAATAAAAGCCCCTAATGAGAAGGAATCTTCATTATCTTCATTAAATAATAAATGTGTATATCATGAAATCAGGAGTTAAGATAATGTTTAATACAGTACATAGTGCTAGAAAAGTTTCCATAGCTTCTAGGAAGCAAAAGCCTTTAAAGCTGGCACAATTAAGTTTTCAGCTTTTCTCCTGCTATCAACCTGGTCATTTGACTTGCAGTAAGTCACCTGTAATTTGTCCCTTTTAACTCCCCTCCTCCAGTAACTGCCTTGTGAATCCTTCCCTTTGTGGCACTCACAGCAAAACTCTGCACACCTAACTGCCCAGGAAGATATTTTCCTCCACTGCTCCAGTCCAGAAATCTGCTCTTTCCAGTGAAGCTTCTCCCTCGGTCTGGCTGACAGCATGCCCACCAAGCACAAGAAGAAGCATCTTCCAGCATCTCTAAACAGATGGAGACTATAGCAGCATTCAATCATCTGCATTTGCAAGTTGCAGCCATAGTTCTAAACAAAGGAAAACGTCTGCCTTTTCTACACTCAATACAAAAATGTATTTGCTGGACAACTGACCTCTATCTTGCCTCAGTACTCAGCTGCAGCACATGATTTTTGCAGTCCATTTTAACCATCCAGATTTCTTGAAGGTAGCCAATCTTCCCTGGGAAGCACCCAGGGTATCTCACCAGGTCCCACAGCGCAGACACATGACTCTCACAGCAGTCAGATGAGGGACCAAAGGCACCCTTCAGCACTTGGCTCAAAGCATGCCATTCACAGTTTTATCCTCTGAGGTTTGCTTGCCATTTCGATACCCTTGCTCAGACTGGTGGAGGCAGCTGGAAGGTGCTCCAAGTCACTGTCTGTATCACATTTCAAACACTCGACAAGC
Source organism: Turdus rufiventris (assembly GCA_013186435.1). Classification (NCBI taxonomy): domain Eukaryota; kingdom Metazoa; phylum Chordata; class Aves; order Passeriformes; family Turdidae; genus Turdus; species Turdus rufiventris. The sequence goes on along the minus strand of PYHW01009604.1, from coordinate 4,325,518 downwards.
TTTCGAAGCAGACAGTCATGCACTGCAGCTCAAGCAGGGCCCCTCCAGACTTGTTGGGCTGTAGTACTTGTAGTGTCATTTCAATACCAAGACAAAGTTTCTAGCATGTATAATTTTGATGTTTTAAAGTCACAGATTTGGATCCTTGGAGAAGTAACCCATCTTTGAATAAGAAGCCTGCAAGTTGTGGTACTGGATGCTCCCATCCCTACAGGAAATTAAATGCTGGGATTGCAGTCACAGGTTAGCTTGATGTGTACTGGAGGTAACACAGATTTATTGAATCAGTTAACCTTGGAGACTAGGCAGCAAAAGGCTCCTTTCAGGGTCTCTGGGATTCCCAGATGGCCAGAGAGCAGCAGCAGTGCGAGGACAGGGTGTGCCCCAGGCAAGGCAGCTAACAAAGGGCTGCTGTTTGTCCTGGTGGGAGCAGCACTAACTGCCTTCGGCTGGTGGGAGGAGCAAGGATTTTTACATATGGTTTAGAGCAGAGATTTCACACCTTCATTAAGCTTTAGCCTTCATTCACCTTAACTAGGTAGCAAGCTGCCCAATGAGAGGTTGGTTTTGGTCACTTCTCCAGCCTTGCTAGTTTAAAGATGATGCAGTTGTGGCGTTCTCCCTTCCACACACACGTTTCACTTACAATGCAATCCTAGCACAGAAGTTAACTGTGTTCATAGCTTCGCAAATGACCCACATTACAATGAGATAATTAACTGCTCATGAACAGCTATTCACTGAAAATGTCTATCACAGTATCTGTTAAGCCATTGAAAATCTTCATTACTGTATCTGTCAAATCCCTGGAAAAATTCAGGACTGTTTCTTTAGATTCAGAATTAGACCAGATTTAGTTCTTGTTTTCCAACTCTCCTGGACCGCGATAAATAAGCAAAGCTTTTTATCAGCTGAACTTGTGTTTTCTAAAACCACAAAAAACCCTCTCTGTAAATATGCCAGTTGAAGCTCCTGATTCAGACACATTGATGTGTGAAATAAATATATTTCACTCTCATGTATAACTAGCAATGTCAAGTCAGTTTCTTTAGATAGCATTCATGGCATATTGTCTGTGAAACAGCAGCTCTGCATTTCATATCTGAAACTACCTTGTTCCTCCCTTCAGGACAGCTTCACTGGCTAAACCAAGTTCAATCCACCAAACAATACCTTATGAAAGCAATAAAGGTTTTCTATGCTCTTTTTATACATGGATGATGTGTGTGTTCTCAAAGTCTGAGACACAATTCGTAGCTCTGAAGCAGTTTTACTCTATGCCTAAACTTGCTACACAATTTATAATGCAACATATTTTGAAGTCAGTGGTCACTAACTGTTGGCTGTATTTGCAATACTTTCCTATTTTTTCAAAACTTATCCTATTATACATGATGAAATAACATGAGAAAATTTAGTCACTCTTGACTCAAAAGAGTCTGTCTTTACAAGACAATAAAGCAGTACACAATTAGACAACACACAATACTTAGACCACACAATGGTACAACACTTTCACAACTTTATTTCTTAATAGTAAGCATGATATGAAATTATTCTTGGTCTTTAATACTGATCTGTGCACATCTATTTATTGCTCTGGACAGCAGAAAACAAGCAACAGATTAATGCAGTGCAGGAAAACAATGACCAAGAGTCATCACAAGGGAATCCTACCTGGATTGACTGTTTTCACTTCAACAGCAGCATAAGATAATGCATTTTTCAGACTGCCAAGCTGAGAGCCTGTGGAATCTGAAAGAAAAGGGAAAAGGCAACAGTAATATGACATTCTACTCAGTATTGGAAATACTACATACTTGCATTTTTTCATTCTAAATATGAGGAGAATAAATTTAAAGTAGTTGACTTCCAAATACCTGATTCTCTTGTTTCTGCAGGGCTTCATAGAGAAGTCAAAAGACTTATTTTAGCTGGGGCGCTCAAATTGCTTATTTATTCTGCCTCCACACCTATCCTAGATAAATTGGTCTTAGAATTACAATTAAGCAAAATAATGATTTCAAAATGGGTACAGGTAAGCTTTATCTAACATATAAACATGTGTAAGACTTCAGACATATAATCTCATTTTATACATGAACAATATGCAAATTCTGGTACAAAATTCTAGGTGTAAGCACTTCACTGAATGTGTCCACATTAAGAAGCCCTTAAGTACTTGTGACGTCTTGCTCTAATAAAGATACTAATTTATTTGCTTCATGATAGTTAATTACTCTGCTTTGAAAGTCAGCAATAAACTCCAGACCATAACTGGCTGTGCTCACCAACATCCAGCACATGTCCATTATGCCTACTTCTACAAACTGAGAACACCCCTCATCTCCTCTTGGCAATAAACTGCAAATTGGAGCAGCAGACCATGAACCAACCGTAGGGACAGCCCTGGTGCAAGCATGGCAAGCACCTGACAGTCAAAAAAGGGTCAAGGCAGGCTATCCTTCCATGTTCATAAGTCACCATCTCCTCTGCACACTGCAAACTACAGTTCATATCTCCAATTTATATTACATAGAACATAACTCCTCTTTAATATAGTTTGTAGTTACAGTTTATGTACTGATTCAACTATTATCTTTAAATACTGATGTCATTGAGGATATAAGCAATGAGTTCATTTTGTGAGCTTTTTGCTGCAGGCTTATTACATCACTGGCCAAAAAAAAAAAAAAAAAATAGAGACGCTGGCCACTGTAGCAAGATGGGACTCCAAAAGATTAAACAGACTGAAAACTCTCATATTAGCAGCTCATCTTTTCTTCTGAGCTTACAACTGTGAGAAAAGATTGATTCTAGCCATGACTCATAATGTAGATTGATAAAACATTTTCAGAACAAAACCTGGAGTCCCAAAGACCAGTCTGCTTGATGATACTGCTTAAGAACACATCGCATCTGTTAGGCTACCAAAATAGGGGGGAAATTCAAATTGTATTCCTTGGTAGTTAAGCATAATGAAAGCAGATATTCAAGAACATCAAAGTTTTGTACATATTCAGACATGCCTTATTTTTTATTTCTGATGGGTTTTCCCTAAACAAGACTGCCAGCTAAAATAAAGAGCATGTCAATGTATCTATCATCTACTGATCTCTTTGAAAGCTCATTTGCCAGAGAACTTTACTGAACACCTCATGGTAATGCTCAAAAATGATTCAGTAAAATACAAAAACATGGCATCAGAGCTGTTCTCAGATCTGCCATATGGCCAACATGACATGGTACAGACCTAGTGGTCTAGGCTGTCAAGGGCTTTTAAGGATACTGCAGTGTAAAAGTTATTTGAAGTGCATTAAGTAATGTTTGCACCCTGTCTATTTCTGTAATACAGGGCAAGGTACTGTATTAGATAAGTATATGATATCACTTGTGATAGAAATGTCCACAATCCACTGAAAGTAGGTATAAATAAATTCAGTTATATTATTGTACTTCTAAAACTGAAATTAGGAAGACACAATTTAATATACTCCATCTTTTCTTTAACAAATAAAAACCAGCAGCAAGCAGGAGATGAGGTCAGGAAGAATATACATACACCATAGCCTGGGATTAAACTGCATTAGCACAACTATGTGGGAAGCTTTCATCACTCCTACACATAATTCATGTAGTTCTAGATGGTCAAACTTGCTTAACTCACTGCAGTAACTTTACAAAACATACTCTAGAAGACAACTAACACTACACACTTGCTAGCAGCAAGACTGGATTTTTTCCTGCTTTTACTCATTACCAGAGCAAGTTCCACAGTAAAACTTAACAATGAAGAACCAGTTTGGAGAGAAGATGCTACTGAACGAGTTTTTATAGATCCCTTCTGTTCCCTTCCACATGCTAGAGATAAATGAAAGGCTCACGGGTGGCCCAGGTGCTTGCCACACAAAAAGGGAAGATTCAGCGCATGAAAGCAGAACTGAGGCTGGAGTTTCACTGAAAGGCAACATTGCAACATCATAAGATGGCAGATTTGTCATCTTCGTGAGAAGCACAGTACTCCTACAAAGCACTCAGGAAAGGAGTGGAAGTTGCCACTTGGAAAACATACTTGTGACCATTTCCTATCAGGTGTTGGGATGTTAACAAAAATGCAAATAAACTTCCAAGGTAATAGCACATTCCTTAGCCTGCCTTTTCTGTA
>PYHW01009604.1:4276997-4304211 GCA_013186435.1 Turdus rufiventris | reverse complement strand
CCTTCCCTTCCCTTCCCGAAACTTCCCTTCCCGAAACTTCCCTTCCCGAAACTTCCCTTCCCTTCCCGAAACTTCCCTTCCCTGAAACTTCCCTGAAACTTCCCTGAAACTTCCCTTCCCGAAACTTCCCTGAAACTTCCCTGAAACTTCCCTGAAACTTCCCTTCCCGAAACTTCCCTGAAACTTCCCTGAAACTTCCCTTCCCTGAAACTTCCCTTCCCTGAAACTTCCCTGAAACTTCCCTGAAACTTCCCTTCCCTGAAACTTCCCTTCCCTGAAACTTCCCTTCCCTGAAACTTCCCTTCCCTGAAACTTCCCTGAAACTTCCCTGAAACTTCCCTTCCCTGAAACTTCCCTTCCCTTCCCTCCCCATTAAAAAAATTTAATTCCTGCCTCCCAACTAACACAACAGAAGTTTGTTAATTCAGATTTTAATTTTGTGTGTTTGCCATTGTAACCACCATTTCAATTACCTCCTGCCTGCTCTGCAAAATACATACTGTAAAAAATACATACTGTCCTGTGGTCATATGCTGTTCCCTCTTTTAATTTGATTGCAAATGTTCCTGCACTCCCCTAAGGCTGTGTCTCTTTCACACTTGGTTTTCATTTGCTTTCCAGCCTGTATTCATATCAGGAAGACATTTGTCTGAATTAGTGGCACACCCATCCTATGACCGGAAATTGGCATTCTCACTAGTTCTTAGTTTAAATTAAAAGTTCTCTGTTTCTCATAAATATTCTAAACCTGCTTTTTCTAAGCTTTACATCTTTATGGAAATATAACTCTGGATTGTGATGAAGGGCTTTTGGGGTCCTTGGCATATAATGATCTGGCTGCCATAAAACCTGAAAGAAGAGTATTTATAGCAATATTTTGAAGTTAGAAATTACTACTATTAACAATCCCAGATTACTAAAGAATATGGCTTAATCTGAAGGAACAAGTGCCTTTTGACACTGAATGCCATACAAATGACTTAGTTTTAAGCTGCTTTATTGATCAGAGAATAAATCTATGTGCTCAGAGAGAGAACTGGTGGTCACTCAGTGTCACTCAGTGTGTATTCTGCTTTTCCTCTTTCTAATTTTGCAAATGATGTAGGAGCAGATCTAGATTGCTGGAGAGGTATGACAAATACAGGGATGATTGTGGAAGTGCTGGCTACTCTGGTCACAGATGACTTCTTTGGGGAAGGGCAACATTTAAAGCCATTTTAAAGGCATCTCAGTGAGTATTTGAATTTCCAAGGCACTGAGGAACAATGTGTCCCACCTGCGAAGAAAGAGCAAGGACACCATTGACCATGTGGCTGTTTTCAGGTGCAGAGTCATATTTTTATGGAAGTAACGGCCAGTCACCCATTTCACAATTTTTTTTTTTTTTTTAATTTGGCTATACCTTGAAAATCCAATTCTTCCATGACTGAAACTGAGCTTGAGCCCTGCTTTCTACCACCCTCAAAACTGTGTTACTCCATATGCTCTGTCAGTGCTCCTGTCAGATCCTGTCAGCTGATCCCTGTCGGCAAAGAAAACTGCCTTATCCTATGGCACACGTGCTGGTCATTGATTGTGGGTAAAGGGCCACAGACCCTCTGATCACTTTCTTCCATCCAGCATCTCTTTTGCTACATTCCTGTCTTGCACCAGCTGTGCAATATCACCATCCTTGGCTTCTTAACCCAACCTTCTTCCCTACCCCCATGCTCTCTCTCCAGGCGCCTCTCCAGCCTATTCCTTCCTTGGGTGATTATTTCTTCTGGGTATCCCCAAAGCAGCAACAGGGTCCAAAGTAGTAAATGAGACACTTGCTGAGGAAAACCACCTCAGTCAGCCCCAGAGTAGCACAGAATCTCTGGAGGCAGGATCTTTGAAACAGCAAGTATGAAACTCTATCAAGACCAAACTGATCTTGCTAAGGCTTATAATTCATCCAGGCTGAGTTGGATTTCCAGGGTGGCTAAAGCACTCCTGCCAAATTTCATGCTTTTCTTCCAAAGTATGGGGCCTTTGGGACTGTCTAAAGATGAGGTTGTCATTCTTTTTAATGTGAGGGAAACTTACACTTGTTGAAGAGCAAAAGCATTTTGGCTGAAATTTTTATATACAGTCTGAGACAATTCTTGATACAAGCACACATGCATCACATGTATCCAGCCTTAGGCAGACACCTGCCATGGAAAATGTGAGCTCTGGTGGCTGAAGACTGACAATGGCATCAGCAATGGAAAATGTGGTCTAATAGCAGGAACTATCAGGCAGCGTTTAACAGGTGAGTTTTCCCAATGCCATCCTAAATTATCCCTCCACTGCAAAGCTTTTAAAAGATTCAATGAAGTTATTTGTTCTTTGCAGTAATTTTCCTCTTTAAAACCTTTGACATGCTCTTTTTCATATAAAATAACGATTTACGGAAATAGAGGAAGTTGAAATCCCACCCATCCTTTTCTCTCCTGGCTTATTTATTTTCCATGTGAGATTAATGAGTTTCCTGCAACAGGGCTAGATCTGCTCACACATTGTGCAGATAAGTTAATATTTATTTCCTTTTCCAAGGGCGAGCAGACACCTTCGTGTTCTCTGGTTTTTAAAAGTAGACAGTATGTCAAACAACACTTAAATCAACCATCCTAAATTATAAAATGCCAGCTTTACATTGCTGACTGGAGTTAAACAGACTGGTAAATCAGGGTGAGCTGTACTCCTGGATGCTAACTTGGAAGTTTAACTTAGCTGGCTTAATTTTTTTTACCAGCAGATACTTTGGAAAGAGCACATCTGCCTATTTAAGGGATTTTCTTTCGTCTAGCGCCTGTCTAGTGTCAGGCTCCGCTGCTGTGTGCAGTGAAGCTCACAGAAGCTGTTTTCCTATGGATTTCTCTCCCACATCCCCTTACCCTTCCAGTTCCTTCCTGCACCCGAGTGCCATTGCTCCTTCCTGCGATGTCTCCAGGTGCCTGGGGGTCTGCTCTAGCAGGCTGGAGGCATTCTGGTGCAGCTACACTCGACAGGGCCCCCTCTCCAGTGGGAGCTCTTCCCTTTGCCCAGCTAGGGAGGCCAGACATTCATCTCTCCCGGACACAGATGCCAGGTTTCACTTTTGGACTTTCTCTGTCACACGCCAGGAAGTGGACAAGTGGTAGGGGACAGGAAGAAGGCTGGGGAGACATGATGGGCGGATGGTGTGAACATACATGCTACATTTCCTACGGAAACCAAGTTAAAAGGAGCTTCTTATTGCCAGGGCATTATGAAAAAGAGATGAGAAATGCTGTGTGTGACTTGGTTCAAGAGGCAAAGGATATTTGTACTGTTATTTAATTTCTTCTTCCAGGGTCAGCTTCAGTGCGCCACTTACAGCTTCTTCCTCTCTCTCTCTCTGGTCAAGTCACCCTTAATAGCCAAGGAGCAAAATAACCATTCTCTTCACGTATGATTTTAAATTTTCTGTTTTAAAAGGTAAGCTGGAAAAGTAATGTGAAAAGTTTCGGCTGTCTTAGGTCCCTAAGTTTCTAACTCCCTGCTGCTGGAAGTGTGAATCAGGGCAGTGCAGCAGCAGTTGGTGGAGCTGTGCCAGGGTAAACGAAAGGAACTATTCCAACCATGTGTGCAAACTCCACCAGAGATTTACTCACCTTCTGAAACCAAAGAGCTGAAAGTTTATTCCAATTTCACTTATCTGCCAAAGCTAAAGTTCAGTAATTCATATTTTTACATTAATAAATAATGAAACAGCTATACCAGAGCAGAGAAGGCTTTGATTAAGCATTTTATAGCAAGTAAAAGAAAAACATTGAATCTTGTGCTCAGGAGCTGGCAGCTATGAGAAGCAGGAATGCCTTGGTTCAAACATGTCTGTATTAAATTTTTGAAAAAGGGAAAGAAAAGGAAACCTGGGGAGTTTCTCCTATGACTTTACAGGTAGTACAATAAGCCTGGCACTTCAATAAGCGAACTGTCATAGATACTGCTTTCATTGTCTGTGCTCCCTCTGCCACAGATAAAGAATAAGAGAGCCTCTGACTCACAGCACCAGAGCAACATGTCCCTTATCTGACACCCCAGTCTCAGCTAGAATGAATTTTTCAAGACACGTGCTAACTGCAATGGAGAATTTCAGAGCAAGTAACAGGCAGGCAGTGTTATTACTGTCTTACTTGTAAACCCTTTACTTCAGAACCCTGTGTTTGAAAAGTAGATCTGCTATTCTGAGCAGCATGAGGAGTAAATGTTGCATTGAATACCCTCCCAGAGAGGATTCTGCACATTCCAAGGGTTCCCTGGATCTCAGTCCTTCCACTCCATTAGAGGCAATGGCAGTTTTGGAGCTCACACTTTGCACCTCCCTGAAAAGGGGCCTCCTCCCTCAGAAACAACAGGCAGAAGGAAACCAGAACAGGACAACTAATTTCCCACTGACTGTTTTTAGAAGAAAATAAAGCATAAATTATTGCAAAAGTTCAAAGAGAGGACTGTAAAGCCTTTCAGAATTCCCTGAGGCTCCCAGGAAGAATAAGGTCTGACAGGGCTCATAGTTTTATGAAGTCAGGCAGGGACTAAAAAAGATGAAAGTCTGTCATGCCTCCTTTTCTCCATACTCATCAGTAGCACATGAATGAGAACGAATGGAGCAGCTCAAGAACGTTGCTGCCACAGAGGTACAGGTTGGGAGAGAATTTCTCATTGAGAAAGTAAGTCTCTTTTTGCAAGAAATACACCATCCAAATTCTAGAGATACAACAGTGCTCCATAAACAAGGTTTTAAGTATTTTCCCCATAACAAGCCATTTAGATTTTTCCTCCTTAATTATGTTTTTTTGGAGAGAAGTTGTCAGGCATTTTATTTTTAGGATTTGAGAGTTGCAAATAAAGATCAATGTGACCTAGAAAATCTATTTGCTCATTTTACATCTGACCTCAGCCTTTGTAGCCTACTGACTTATAGTCATCAGAACTGTTGACTAGCTTTTTTTCAGTTGAGAAGGGAGTTAAAGTGGTGGCTTGTTTCCAGAGCAAGAGCCCCATCCTCTAGGCTGCAAGAAGGCGGGAAGAAGGCATGGAGCTACTCAGTTTGGCAAGATGGCTGCATCTGTGGACAAGTGTGGTAATAGAAGTTTGGATACAAATGATGCTCTGGTGCCCATAAACTCAGGGACATAAACAGGCTTTTTGTGATTGGTCTGTTGGGCTGAGGCATTACAACTTCTCCCAGGGTTTGCTTCAAGCATGTACAGCTTTCTCTTGGACCTCTCCCACTAAGGTTGTCCTGCCACCCAAGTAGTGAGCCTGAAAGTTCTCTCTGTCCCTAACAAGACTGGGTAGTTCTGGCCTCAACTCTAAGAACTTCCCTCTGTTGTCTTCTACTGCATGCCAATGCTCAGGGCTGGAAGCCTGCTCTGCGGATCATCTGATCATTTGGTGCTGGTAGCTGCTGTTTCTACATTTCCAAGCACCACATTTGAATACTTGTCAGAAACAAATACAAACATTCATTCTCCCTGGAACAATCTCTAGGAAGAAGGACTGAGAGAGGCTTTTTTTCCCTGAAAGCACAAAGCTGAAGGTACCTTATGGGAATAGAAAGTAATTGCAAAGGTGGTAGCTCCACCTTGGTATAGGATTTCTGGCATCGAAAACTTTCCTGGGTCCTCTAAATGCTGGAGGCTAGGGTTTCATGCTTTTGTGTACTTGACTTTTACAGACAAGTAGAAAAAGGAATTTTTCAAATGAGAATTTTAGAAGTTTCTTATCCTTTCTAGATCTGTGGCCATGTACATCAAGGTTCATGCAAGGAAGGTTGTATCTTATGGTCAGTAGGCAAAAGTATTCCTAAGTGTGTATGATGAGATTATTGTAGTGTGAAGACTGGGATGTTTATAGGTGTAAAACATTGGCAAAGAAGTGCTAAAGGAGGACTTCAGTGTGAAATATGAAATAGATTTGTCATTCCCTGTGATCTTAGATTCCCCTAGCTATGTTCTATACTTACAGTCATGGACTCATGGACAAGAACAAGAATAGAAAAGATAAGGGGAAACTGTGGAAGTTGAAAGAATACTATAAATGCTCAGAAGTGACCAGGAGAAGAGAAAAAAAAAAACCCTCTTCCTTTCAGTTGGTGCTTCTTTAGAGATGCTACTTTAGAAGCAAAATGCTTTTAGCAGAAATTTGATAATTGCCAGTATCTCTTGAAGGTTTTTTCTACTAGCTTCAAAGTTAAAAAGTAAATTAAAGACTCATACTTGTCATGAGCTGGCATTTATCTTGAGCTTATTTGAAAGGAACAGGCTGAAGCACCAACAAATGCTATTCCAGTGTGGCTACACATGAGCTATGAGAGTTTTCATACCAGCCAGGAAATGTGGGCAGTCCTGACAAGTCACTGAAGCCAATTTTTGTTCTGTTCAGATCCCCATTCCCCTGCTTCCCTGGAAAAGAGTAGGACATGAGACCACACCTGCCACTGGAAGACACATCCCACTCTCTCTATCCATCCCAAATGGTCTCATTCACCCTCAAAACATTATTCACCAGAAGTCGCCGTATCCTCAAAATACCGAACTTGTCATTTGTGAAAAAGGAAATTAAAAACTGGCGTAAATTACCTTTTTTAAAACAAGAAAACAAAGGCCTACCCAAAGCAGGATCCAGCTGGGGCTTAGCTAGCCCAGGTTCCTGTCCTGCTAAACCCTTTCACAGGTTCCTGTACTGCCACACATTGTGCTCCTGGTGCAGTGTGCAGTTGCAGGCTCCACACACCACTGAACACAATGTGCTGGGTAGCTTTTGCCAGCGGGGAGTGTGATTCACATGCTTAGAAACAGAAAGAAATATTTCCCTCTCCTAACTACTGTAATAGATTTTCCTGATTTAGGCAACAAAGAGAAAATAAGCTCTGCAGATGTTACAAGCAAATACTAACCACTTCCTCTTGAATTCCCATTGTCGTTTTGCCCAAGTGCTGCTTTCTTACTTCTGGTGACAATCACACACCTTAACAACTAGGTGAATATCAGACAGGAAACACCCACCTCAAGGGTCAGGTCTACACCAGCAGTGCTTCAGTTTATTCTGCAGTGAGACACAATGAGATCTGATGCCACAAGAGATGAGGCCTTGGGACATGGGATGCCTTTGGTCCCATGGCAAGGAATCCATGTGCTATGGCTGGGATATATGGGAACTGCCGGGATGGAAGTGTGCACGGCCCCTTTCTGCTGAGCAGTTCACTCTGTTACCTGATACACCACACACTGCTGATACACACATCAGGAGACAATCCAGTTTTGCAATATACAGCAGAGGTGGAAGTTTGTGGCTTACTGCAAACATCTGTAAAGGTATTTCACAAGTGTAAGATACAACTGGATGGCTCAGTGACAACAAGGTGAGGACGTAGTACTGCTTGCCAGTTGCATTGGGAATAAGGTTTGTGTCCGTCTGTGCTACCGAGGGTCACATGCAATATGAAGGAAGAGCTTTCTGGCAAGTGAACAATGGTTTGCAATTTATATCTCCACAAACAACAGCAGTGCTCAGTTTTGTGTGAACATCAATCATTGCACAGAAGCCATGGCACTAAGGGAGGCTGGCACAGGAACATCTTGGAAGCCCCCCTTCCCCCAGAGCTGCGCTGCCTGTAGGAAGAAAGCCTGAACCTACAAGAAAGTTGCTGTGCAAACCCTCAAGAGGCCTTGAAAGCAACTATGTGGAACCATGAACTCACCATCTTGGTAGCCAGAGGACAGGTGCAGCAAGTCTGGAATATTCTCTGCAAGTTGGGATATGCATGTGAGTCCAGACTGACTGATTCTGTGCAGTGGTCCTATGCCCATGACTTCCTGTCCTCTGATGTGATCCCCCACACATCTGCAATGTAGGCTCTACCTAATACAGCATTTCTGAACCGGGTCAGTATTGTGTTTACCTTCTGATGATCTGCCCCTGTTCTTGCTGACTGGAACCTGCAGGTTGTGTTCTTGCAGCCATTCTCACAGCCACCGCTGTGTAGTTTCCCAGGGGAGGAAGAGGGAGATGGTGATGGTGATGGCTTGTGGGAGCAGCTCTGGGGATAGCTTGTTCTCCCCCCAGTCCATGCAGATTACGGCATTGCATCTCTGGCTTATTGTCGATAAGGATTTGAGGGATGCCACACAACTCCTTGAGGATGTCACTAAAGATGACTTTAAGTTAGCAGAGCTGTTATCTTTATTTGTTCAGTAGGAAAAATAACAAAAGAAGACAAGATATAACAGGTAGAAAAATCTCAAGCGAAAAACATCCTGGACCTGCAGAAAAAGACCATCCGTTGAACAATATGATACTGCAGTCAGGCTGTCTGCAGGTTTAAAACCGATTTGAATTCTGCTTTTCCACTGTCATCAGTCAGCTGGAGGAATGAAAAAGCTAATGGCCAAAGCAAGGACCAGACTGTGAAAGGATTTTAGGTACCTTCACATGCAGATAGGCACCCATCAGGACTTTACAAGTTTCTGTGCAATAGAAACCAATTTCACTGAGCTGCTGAACACCTTTAGGATTACGGCCACGAGTGATCCTAAAGCCATATGCAATACTACAGGAACTGAGCTGTAAAAGATTAACATTTAACATGTGTGTTCCCTGATCCCAGAAACAGCAAGGAAAGTGTCAAATCAGGAAGGCTGGAGGAATCCCAGATGGCAAAGGAATATGAAGGGTGCAGAGGGAACTCCTGCTACTCTGCCAAGCAAGAGCAGTTTGTTGCTCTGCCCTCATATTTATCTCAGACTCACCATTTGCTTATAATAAACACTGTTTAGTCAAATGTGTCATTTAGGAGAGAAGAATTTGATCTACTTGCAGTAAGAATTTGTCACTTGAGAGGTGTCTGAATTCCTCCCTAGATTCATTTGAATGTTTTACCAGTCAATCAATGACAGTTCTGCCACAAGAATATTTCCCTTACCTCTTAACAGAACTTGTCACTGGCAAGTTACATCTTTAAGCCATCTTGTGTGTGTTTTAACATTGTAAGTGAAAAAATAGTCATTTACTTCACAGTGTTCACTTTGAACGACTTAAACATCACAATAAAGGATTTACAAAAAAAACCATGTTGTGTTTCATTGCCTGCAAAATCTGACTATTTTCCCCTGGGAGCAGGGGATGATGAACTGAGTGATGCTTTTGAAAGCTGTATGTACTGAATCGCTCTTCAGAGGAGCCAGGTCTATCCACCGACTCTAGAGGGAAGCAAAGACAAACTGGCTTTCCAGTTAGCCCTCTAGCTTGGATGTCCGTGTTAAGGTGGGATGGATGCAGGCTCTGCTGCACGCTCTGCCCTTCCATTGCCCGTTCTGTCTAAACGTCGCAGGAATTCTGCCCTCCCGGGAGTGTTCTAAATTAAATTTCTTACAGCACGATAGGGGTGAAAATTCCAAGAATGTAGACAGTCATACACATGAGCTCCAGCAAAGGCTGCTGTGAAATATTTCTCGCTTGTTTTCCCAAATCCAGGACCGCCCCCTCCTGGCGGTCCGGACGAGCTGCCCGGGCCGGACCAAAGCGCACAAAGACAGAGCCGGGGGTTCCTGCCAACCGGGATGCACCGAGGGCTGAGACTTCCCTGGCGAGCACAGAATCTCCATGGCTCCTCTGACAGATACGCTGAGTTTTAGAATTAAATGCCTGAGGCGGCAGAAACACAGAGCGAGTGACAAAATGAATTGTTTATTCTGCCTGCTTGGTAGCAGATAAACGGCAAATCAGATTTTATCTCTTCTTAGCGAAGTGGAAATTACGGGGATGAACAAACTAAAAATAACAGAACAGCTAAAAGCTCGCCTTTCTCTAGAGCAAATGTAGCCCTTTGGGAAAGTGCAACAAATACCATCTGTGTTTCCAAAACTCCGAAGGTAATTTGTTGCAGACGTATCCCAATTTACTGAAAATGGACATATTTTGTGTGGCAGAACAACATCTTGCAATGATGAAAAAGAACCCAAATACTCCCATCCAATTAACTCCAAAGGGAGTTTTACCTGTAAAAGCTCAATTTAAAAGATCGCTTTGTTTAAATCAGCCATCAAACCTATCTGTTGGGGGTTTTTAAATTAGCATCATACACATTTTGACAGCTGTTCACAGAGGAAGCTGAGAGGGGAAACTGTGAAGGAGTTATGACATTTTTGACAGATATCTTTTTCTGATTATCATACAAGAAGTGTAACTTACAAATAGCTAACACCTTGGTGAGGTTTCTTCAGAACGGACAACTCTACGGGCTTTTCTGACAATCTGTTCTTTTCACTGTCCCTTTTAAGCACTTCTGTTGCTTGTAGTTCATGTTCAGTGTAAGGGAGAATTTAGAAGATATGCTTTTGCATCAAAATGTTTAACTGGAATTTAAAAATAATTCAGAGTATAATTCTGAGATTATGTAAATGAGTATTTGCTTTAAAACAGCATATCTGTGGCCAAGCCAGGGGAACCCAGTACAGTCCTTCAGCACACAACAGCTAAGCATCTTTGTTTTAAACTATGGCTGGAATTAGGCCATGAAATACAGAATACAGATGGAAATGTGGATCTGAATTTCTCCAATGTTTGGCGTGCAGTTTGGGTCTGTTTAGATAAGTTTAGAACTAGATTTTAGTCTTAACTTTTTGAACCATAGTGGGTCCCCAAATGTTACTCTGTGAAATTCAAAAAGGGAGGCAGCACATGGGAAGCTGAGGCACTGTGGAACTGTGATTTGGTATTTGACTGCAAAGATTTAATATGTCTGTTTTTTCTTGTACTGCTTGGACTCTGAATGACTGAGTGCTCATCCAAGCATCAACTGCTCCCGTGGCAGCAAAAATCCCCCTGCAGAGTTGTTACTTCACTTTCCCCCCCCCATACAATTGGGTTATGAGAATGCAGAAAATGTGGAGTCATTTGGGCAAGCAATGATGCAAACACAAAGAAGTGAGCCCTGGAAGGCAGCGCTGTGGCAGAGGGGATGACAAAGCCAGGCACTGTCACTGCTGAGATGGGTTCAGGGCAGAAAAATGTTTCTGGAATGCATATGTGAATCCTTGTCCCTGGCTCTTTGTTTGGGAACTTAACATCAATACTGCTGCAGCAAAGATTCCCAATAAGCTGAAACAAAATAAAACGTGCATTCATGGGAGAATTGCCATTCAAGAGCACACATTTCCCAGTTAAAATGAAGGTCAGTCATAAATTACATCTCTGATTCCCTCAGGATTTCTCTCTTGCTCTGTTTTGGCAGTTTAAGACCCCTTTGATATTTGAGCAAGGCCTTTCCCTTTGCACATCTGATCTTGATTATGGTTTATGGCAATGGTAATTCGTTACCTCCCCAAGGCAGCAATTCTGAGGAGGAAAGCGAGTACAGTAAGATTGTTTAGGAGAGGCACACTGCACAGTGTTTTAACCATTTCTCCATTTTATAGCTGTGTCTCCTCCCAACAGACTGCCCTTGCACACAGCAACACCGTGAGCTCCTCCCACGGGAATGCCCCACAGCCATCAGGGAAATCACTGTGCCTGGAGGCACAAAAAATCAGGTTGCATATTTACCTATCAAAACAGTGACCTCTGAGTAATAAAGCTGTGGTTTGGATACATTTTTAGATGCTGTTTTGTGGTGAACAGAGACTAATGAGGTATCAATACAGACCAAAGTTTTTCTTCCAGCTGTAAAGATCTCGGGGGTTACCCTCCCCACCTCTCTTTTACAAACCCCACCTCTATTTTACAAAGTGAAGAGGAACGTTCTTGCTCAGTTTCAGAAATGCAAATATGTAAAACGGGGATATATTTCATCATGCATCAACTTTGTGGCAGCCAAAAATACACAGAGGCTTTGCATGAGGGAATGGGATGAATGAAACTGGGGCATGCACTGCTTTTCTGTGTATGCAAAAGACAGAGGCAAATGTTCCAGTTGAAAGTGTGGTGAGAGCATCTGAGACAACACGAGGGTGACAGAAAATGTTGGATGCTTATGTGCTTTTTACTGTGGGTGGTATGAGGCATTTTGAGGCAATTACAACTGCAGTAAGATTCTTCATGTCGGTTTATAACATACACTTCATTCTTTCATTGCTTTCACCTCTCTGGCTTGGTTATACCAGCAGTTCCTTGGGTTCATTGAGGATTTTCCCAGAGTTTGCAGTGTGAGAGGTT
Organism: Turdus rufiventris; assembly: GCA_013186435.1. Lineage (NCBI taxonomy): Eukaryota > Metazoa > Chordata > Aves > Passeriformes > Turdidae > Turdus > Turdus rufiventris. The sequence continues at coordinate 4,292,031 of PYHW01009604.1, read as the reverse complement.
ATTGAATGTGCCTTTAGCACCATCAAAATGCTCCTGGATAAAATACACTCTTATAGACTTGGGGAATAATTAGAAAACTATTTAATTTCCCTTCAGGCACTATAAATACCACCCTGCTAGTAAAGGTAAGTGATGGGTACATTTCTTTCATAAAGGTGACCACAAATATTGCACTGGGAAAGGCAGGCAGCCGCCAAGTTTTGCATTTGATCCTGGTGCCTGGCAGAAACACAACAGGCAGAATTGCTAATGATGCTTTATTTTTTTAGCTTGTATAATACATTTTTAAAAGCTTGGATGTGTTTTTAAATAGGCCCGTGTACATTTTAAATGGGACTTCTGAAGTGCAGCAGGACTTCCCAGGGACATACTACCATGCCATGAAGATACCAAGGAAATACGATGAACAAATAATATTTTTCCTGGAAGAAGGAAATTTCCTAACTGACCACACATAAGCCTTTTATGAAAGTAATGCAAAACTTCCACAAAGCAGAAGAAGAACAAAGCCCAACCAACTTTTACTGTGCCAGTACCACAGCAAACTTGCTTGAGGAGTCCTTTATAAACCAAAACCTACACTTAGTTAACACTAATGAAGGATCCCTCTCCTCTATAACTTTAATTAAACTTCTAATATTAACTTGGAACACACAACTTGTGAAGAATATCGCACGAAGAAGTGTTGATTGCATGTGTTTGTCCATTTTCACTGATGTTAAAGGTCAAAGGGATGGGGGCCCTCCAGGCCTGCACTGCCAGCAGCTGGGTGGGTGCCCAGCCTCCCGTGGGGAGCACTGCATTAGGAAAGCTCTGCTTCACTGTGCCACTCTCTCATAAATCAGCCTAATTACTCTAATGAGAGCTGCATCCCTCTGCTGCGAGCCCTGCTGGTTTACAGAGAGGGGGAAGCAAATAAAAAGGAACAATGTTGGTTGCTGCTGCAGGAGGGACACAGGGAGGCAGAACAATAGCCCTGAGTCTCCTCCCTGCCACCACCCCCTGAGGAGGGAATAAGGAGATGGCTTCATGCAAGGCCCTGGAGTTATTCCAGATCAGGACTGAAATCAGACGCTGGGCTTGGCAGCATCTGCTGAAGGAAAAAGCACATAAAACAGAGGGCAGAGGCATGTTATTTTCCAGGCTCTGAGAGAGCGTTGCTAAGGAAAGAAAAAGGATGGGATACAAGGCTTTGCAACGTCTGTCTGAACAACCAACACACTAAAAATACTGACCTGAGCTCTAGTAGCAGCATCAAGTCTTTATGACTTTGGATTTTTTAGAATAATAGCTGATTTTACTTTTTTGTCTCTTAAAAAGATGTATTTTGGTTCTCCTTCTTGCTTTATGCTTTTTTTTTTTTTTTTTTTTTTTGCAATTGCAGAAATTAGAAACTTGTTTTTGTGTAACAAAATCTTAGATTATTTGCTACATTAATCTGGGAGCTGAGGTTTTAAACAAACCACAAAATTTATTATAAAAATAGGAAAGGCAAAATTATGTGCAGCCCTACTCACTGCTGTCTATATTTCTGTCGTATTTCCTCTATTGTCCCCTCTTTATGATGACAAACAAATCATTCAGGTCTAGATTGCACATTATGACACCCACAAAGCCTCCTTGCTATTGTTTGGGCCAAATTAAAAGCATTTGTCAAAAGTAATTGTGGAATGGCATCAAAATTCATGTTCATTTTGCCAAGGATTCAATTATTTCTATTGTCATAGAATTTTCTTCATGTTAGATACTAAGTTCATGTGTTTTCACAAAAAAAATTTGAAAAATTATACAATTCTGGCAATTCTTCTGACATTCCCCTCTCGGAAAAATTCCTCTGGTTGTTGTCAGTTGCTTATTCTCTCTTGCTCACAGTTAGTTTTATTAAAATGTCTTCATCCTGCCCTTTACACAGCATACTTACTTCTATCTTTAGCTTCACTCTGATAAATTGTTCCATTTCTAAATCACATCTTCAGTCTTCAGCAAGACGTCGTGATTGTATTTTGGCATTTCAGACTCCAAAGCAAGCTCTGCAAGTACTACAAACCCCTTCTGTTCAGTCATCTTCCCATTCACCTTTCCTGCACTCACTTGCAGGGATTAAATGCATTATGATAACTCTTAGGAGATCATTGGGACCCTCTTTTGGCCCTGAAATTGCTTGTTCCTCTAAGATCCTGATTCTGGGAAGCATCACGTCAGGTTGATAATTCTTGCAGAAGACAGGCCATGTATTGCTGCTGCCTGCTCTCTTTCCCAGTCAGCAGTCCTCCTTTCCCTGTCATCCCACAGGGCTTCCAGTTCTGCTGGCCTGGAAGCTCCAGAATTCCATCTCCAACCCACACCTTGTTCCCTGACACCCTCAGATCACACTGAGGCTGGACTAAATGGGGCTTCCCTGACAGTTCTCAGTACACCATAATGATTGTGGAAAGCTGGGCATAGTTGCTAAAGGTACTAAGAGAGAATTTAAATACACATGTACAGAAAACCAGTTATGCCCTATAGCCACAGATTATGGGTGCCTTTCTTAGAGCCATCCTTGCATATGGCTTGACTGAAGTATAACATGGTGTGACATTTTCAATAGACTTTGACCATGACCAGCTTCAGGCATTGAAAAAGACACACATCAGGCCAAGCATGAAGTGTGAGACAGTTGTTAAGTCATGAAAAACACTTAGAATTATTTATATTTGCATTTCTGAGCCTTTCTACTTGCTTTTGTGCTTTTAGCCTTTTCTTTACAAGAAACAGAAACGTAACTTCAGAGGGTAGGGGGAAGAAAGACAAAGAAAATGCCCTGCTTTCAGGAGCCAGGGTTTTGAAAAATGCATGCAGAATCCTGAATCTTAAAAACTAGAGCAACAGCAAGCACAGCACAAGACTCACTAACTTTCAGTGAGTCTTGCAGCACAAAATCCTTGGGCACCTATGAAATTCTAATTAATATCTCAAAACTCATTCCATAATTTTTAAATTATATTTTGTTACCTTCTTTGCTTTTTTACAGGCCACAGTACAAGAATCAAAAGTCTAGATTTTGAAATCCAGTAACACTGTACAACTACTTCAGTTAACTTAAGGGGATTTGTGCTCCTGCTAATGAGATTATTTTAACCACAGGTTACATCATAGCTTCCCAATGTAACAATCCCAGTGTAGCAGAGGTAGCATCAAGTAGCTCAAGCAGCTATTTATTTAAAAGACACCCAGACCTGGCACTAAGGGACATGGTTTAGTGGTGGGCTTGGCATTTCTGGGTGAGTGGTTAGACTTGACCATCTGGGAGATTCTCTCCAATTTAAATGGTTCTATGGCTTTTGATACCCCTTTAAAATATTTGTCTGTGCTCTCTCAACACACATCCAGAAGCAGAAGTTATTTGAAACAAAGGCAAGTTCCATGTAAGGTGATATGCAAGTTTTAATTTAAATCTGCAAAGTCAAGTTACACTTCCCAATGTCAGGCTGCTTCTGTCTTTGTCAACACCTGAAACTATAAAATACTTATCAGCTAATCCAAGTTGAAAGGTCATCTTAAATGTCTGAGAACCAAGTTTCACTCCAGCTACATCAGTGTGATAACACATGCAGTAATACATGGCACAGCAAACCATGGAAAAAACTTTCAGTTAAGTTGTAGGTAAATGACATACCTATCAAAGTAACAACATAGTTATCTAAATAATATATAATATGTATATATAATATATAATAATAATATATAAGTAACAATGTATACTGATTTATTAAGTTCATCTAAAATAAGAAAAGGAATTTTAGGCTGAAAAGGTCTGAGACCAAAATCCATGTTTTGGGCAAGCAGTACTTGCAGCCAAGAAACAGCACATAGAGTGAAGTTACTGAAGTATAAAAGGTCTGCAATAACAACACAACATTTTGTTGTTTCTCTTTTCATTACAATGGCTGCTTGCTTTTGGAATTTGCATCATGAAATTTTTTTGAAAAAAATAAATAAAGCTCCCATGGAGCAGCTTTAGCTGCCTCCTATGTGGAACCAGTTTTTCTTGAAGCAAATTATCCCATTTATTATTATTCAAAAGAAAATTCTTACTCAGCCCAGTAATGATGTGGGAGGGAGCAATTCAAAAGAAAGGAAAGCCCTCTTGGAAAGCTACTCTTGGAGGCAACCCCGTTTGATTCATACCAGTTTTGTCCTTTTGTGCTTTTCTTTGTCTTTGATGGAGGCCACTACCAGATACTGCCCTGCCCCAGGTTCTTTCACTACATTATCAGAAGTTTGCCCTTTCTTTGTCAGAAATGAAATGAAATAAAATAAAATCAAACAGTGTCTGATCTGGAGGAGCCACTGTGTCACCAAGACTTTACTATCAGTAAATAAAAATGGAAACCTTTATGCAAGCCAGCAGGACTTTAGCCAGTGTGAAAATAACTGAGTTACTGTCCTCGTTCAAAAACTATTTGCGTTCAGTCACCCCAGACAGCAGAAAAAACAATTGTTCCCTAAAACATTGTAAAGGTCTGTGCAGACACTGTTGGTACCCAGAGACTTCACAGCATGCAGACTTTTAATTGCCTCTCCTTCCTCTCTGCACACAAAGGCATCTGCAATGTTTATCTCTAGCACATCTTAGTGGGGAATAGATTAGGTTGTAAAATAGAGCAGGATGGCAAAGAAAATTGCTGAATACATACAATGCCTTGACATAACTTTGTCCAAGTAGCCTTATTGTGCCATACTCCACTCTGCCTTAGCACATATTTATTAATTTGCAATACAGGTCACACTTAGAGCTTTGAAGAAGATATAGGTGACCTACAATAGCTTCCTCAATGAGATCATTATCTGCAAGATCCAGCACGCTATTCCTTTTCCTCTTTCCAATTTCAAGTTATAATCTTTTCTCAAACACAAAGCAAACATTTCAGGAACAAACTCACATCACTCTGAACACAGCCTTAATATTAATTAAATTACAGCATCTCATATACAGACCTTTATCTGCAGAAGACTACATTATTTATCCTGAATGACAAACAAAATAAACTTGGAGTATGGTTGCCTCACAGCCTGCTGCTGTTGTATGTGCTCTGTATGCTGTTATAGAAGGACTAGAATTCAGACCTCCCACTATCTGTAAGCATCAAGGAGCCTCCATGCTTAAAAAAAACCTGGTGGCCTTACATGGACTAGTACAAGGTAATAAGTAGCCCGATAAAACAATAGGGTCTGTAAAGGCAAGGTATATCTGAAAAAGGTTAGGCTTTGAAAGGTAATTAATTAGCAACTATCATTAAAAGTTATTTCTGTTCCTCTGCCCCACCTCCTACAGTCAGGATCCAAAGCAGAGGCTTGGAAAGAACAGGTTTAGAAAGTGAGAGTGGCTGCTCAGGAGTTGGGGTACCTTGTAATGCAGGGTCTATCTATGGAGAAAGGGGGAACACATTTAAACATCATCATCATGCTGCATGCAATGTGGAGAAAGCAACAGCAAGAAGTGTGCTTCTAATCAGTTATATCTATCCCTTCCCTCAACACACAGGTTGAGAATGCATAATCCTGTCTGTTTATGTCAAAACATCAAACAGGACACGAATCCCTGGGAAACAGTCCAAGTCAGAGCATGCAATTGAGGCTGAAAAAGCAAAGCCTCCATTCCCAGATCTGTTCCTTATTTGGGGTAGATTACTACTGAGTGTCACTGTCAATCAAGGGGATAAAGATATTAACATTCTCTGTAAGCTACTGTGTGATCAGTTCATTGGAAGCACTTGTTTATATATCCAATTTAAATACATAAATTTATATATGCATCATTTTTAAACACTTTTAAAAACAAAACCAGCATGGCATAAAACCAAGCCTTGTTTCCGTTAAATTGCTGCTGTACAGGTAGTTTCCTTCTGACATTCTCAAAGAAAACATTCTCACATGCACAGCATGAATGTGTATGGCAGAGTGCCACGGGAGGCCTCAATGGAATACTTCATTAAAAAACAAACAAACAAAAAACCGAAAGCACATTCCAAACCGAGCAAGCAACACTTCGTGCAAATCATTTAAACTAAGACAAGCCACAAGGTTTGCAACTTGACTGAAGGATTAAGACTGCATTTGACCAAGAACTTGGTGTACTACACAGTGATTAACAACAACTTACAGGCTTGTGGGCTTCAGTGGAACTTGGGCATCTGTATTTTTGGTCACAGGTATTTTAACTTGAACAAACCAGAATCTAAATCAAAAACACTTTAGACTTCAGAGAAAAACCACTAAAATGTACAGGATTTTAAATAAATATCCTTCTCATGGAGTCATGTCACAAAGTTATGAGTCACTAAGATGCAGAATTCCCTGAGTTTTGAGAACAGGAAGAGGTCACACTTTTCTAACAACTCCAGTAACTCCAGAGTGTATCAGATTTCCTAAGTGTGTCCACAGGGTCAACCGCTTCTTGGCAGGGCAAAACAAGCCTCACAGAGAGAGCCCAGCTCTGCAGCAGTTACACTGCTTCCAGCTGCACCTGAGCGCCTGCATTTCAAGACAACCTGGCTGCAATCGGGTATCACAGTCCTCGTGACTGACAGCATGGACTGGGCTTTCTTTTGTCAGTTTGCTTCAGTGAGCCTAAAAACAGAGAACTATGACCATTCCAACCACTTCATTTGAATTGTCTCACATCACTTTACCATGGACAAGGCTAACAAGGATGCTCCTCTCTTTCCAGGTGGTGGTCTCTACTCAAAAGGCAGCTCATCTTAAGCCCCATGTTCCCTGGAGTGGAGTATCCATTCCACTCGTGCTAGAATGATACTTGAGGAAAAAAAAATCAGTATTTACCAAAAAGTACCTTGGGTTCATGAGTTACAGCCATTAATCTCACTTACTACAAGGCAGTGAGCAGCACAAACGTATAGCAGGATTTCTATTACAGAACAACTGCAAAACCATGTAAGAATTACTCACAGTGTTTTGTTTTAAACACTTGACAGTCTACAATTCAGCTCTGAATACTAACTATATTAAAAAAACATTCAAAAAACAAACTCTCTCATGCTGATATTCAACTTAAGAGTGCTCTTACTGTATAAGGAAAAAGAGGTTTTAAAAAAGAGTGCAAGCTTGCAGAATATGAAGAGAATTTTGTGTCAGGAATTGACAGACATGCCCAATCAGAATCAGTATCCAAGTTGTAGCAACGTGTTAATAACTGTGTAACAACAACAAATAGTACTTTGATACAGTTCTGAATACAGACAGATTTGAAAGCCTTTAGGAAATAAATATGATACTTTTTTCTACGTTCAAGTGAATCAACTATACGGTTTTTTTAAAAAAGGAAATTAGAAATCTGTCATGGACTATGATGTAAATAATTTTCTATAAGTGTTCCCATATATCTCATACCAATGGAAAACCTCAAACCAATTACGGGAGCTCTGAGTGAAGCAAGAGAACCTACACATATGAAGTTCAAAAAATAGCACCTGTGAGGATTTAACTTTTAAATGCTCTGTGACCAGTCTACTAAGTTTCATAATTTTAAACATTTTTCAAAGTAGGTGTTAAAAATCGTTCAGGCTCTTTGTTTTATAGTCTCTAACACTCCAGTGGTCTTGATTTAGGCTGGCCAGGAAACCGCATGTCTACTTCACACAAGAGAGTAAACAAGAACCCTCAGCACTGTTCTAAATCCTTCAGGACCAAGCACACACAGTCTGTACATGAGTGCTGATAAGGCTGGGAGGAGAAACCCCATGAAACTTCACAGGCCCTGAAGCGAGGTGTGAGAGAAACAAACTCCCATCACAGTCAGTGGAATCATGATCAATCCCAGTTCCAGAGCATGACTGCCAGGACTTTTTTCAAATGCCTTTTCCTGAACATGATCTCTGTCTACATGTGCTTGTTTTCTCTAATATGGATGAATCCTATTCTAAAAGGAACATTTTCCCATTCCTGACATTCAAATTAAGTGTACTAACAAAGGCTATCAACTATGCATCGGGTCAGAAACAATGGGTTATTGATTTTTTTTGTTATTTTGATTACAGCACTATAATCACAATGCATATATTTTACATTGTTATTTTCCATTGTGCTGCTAAATACCCAAGTTTGTACAAATTACCCAAGATTTACAAATTTTCTGTAGTAGTTACTGCAGCATATCCTTAGTCTTGTACAAATAGACAAAAAACCCTGCAAATTGTTCCACCCCACAAGATCATGTAAAACTACTTTTGAAAACAGTACAAAATGAAACTGTTCTACTAGCCCCAATTCTACTAACGTTTTGTTTTTGTAAATAAAGACCATGACACTGAACTACTTTACACACAAACCCCACAAGCTAAAGTTATGAATGACCATATAGCTCCCCGTTCTGCAAGCTTGAACCTTTCCATGTTTAATCAACACCTAACATGCGAGTAGCTGGGTTTTACAGCTAGATAGTGAAGAAAACTTCATCTGAAACCAACTGAGGTAGACAGACATGAAGGACTACTCTGTGGCATCTAATAAAATCCCTGACATATCTTTAAGTACTTAAGGGGCAAAGAACAAAAAATGTATCCCGAGTTTAAAAAAGGCATAGAACAGACGCCCAAGAAGTGACCACGGTGCCTGACTCCACCCCAGTAAAACAACACACTGACAAAGCAATTGGTGCACAGATTAAATCAAAAGTTAGTCTGCCCTTCACCAAAAAGAGGAAAAAGAAAATATTTACATCTATATTTAAAAACACACACATACACTAAAGTTAAAAGAGCACTCTGATTTTAGAAAAACTTGCCTATTCATCTGTTAAGAAAACCATCAACACACACAAATCAACACTAAAGTATTTATTAATACTTCTTTGCTCATTCCTGAAAAGGAAGAAATTAAAAACAAACAAACAAACAAACAAACCTGTTTTGTCTACTTCTTGCATAAAACCCCAAGAATCTAGGATCTACTCCAAGTTGAAGTAACTGCCACAAGCTACACCTTATCACTCAAAACCCTCCCAACAAGCAAAATAATCTAAGGAGTTCTAGATATTGGTCTTCTGCACAAGACTCATCTGTATGATGAATTAACTGTAGGCATTTGATCCTTTGGCTGACATTCTTCAGAATGTTCTTGTTACAGAATTAGCTACACCTTGTTCCAGTTTAACTTAATCCACTTAAATCGATTTGGAGTGGAACACACTTGTACCCCAAGATCTAGATGGAATCGATTCTCAATTCTGAAACAGCAATTCAAGATCCAGTCACCTGGGTTTAGACTACAGCTTGCCTCATTGTTTGGCTGTACAGTTCTTTGGGTAGTTGAAGATGTCTAGTCCTCCTGGTCTGAAGAATTCCTAGCCCAAGGAAACACATCTTTTGCATTTACCAAGAGCCAAAAACCTGCCAATCCTCTGCCTGAACTCTCCAAGGTCAATCTGACATACAGAATACATCAAGTACACACAGAACTTGTTCTTTATAAAACTCGAGCAGTTCACTGAGGACTGTTCATAGAAGAGGAACCAGGACAGGAAACAACAGCACTGCATCCTGTGTGAGCCTGGCAGCACACTTACCGAGCAAACAGAAAGCTCAGATTCCACAGCCTCCTGTTAGAACAGAAAAAAATAAAAGACAGCAAGAGAAAACAAAATACAAGTTGCCTCTTTTGCTGACTGTCAGTGGGCTTAAAGGAAAGGACAGAAAGTCCCCGAGTTCAGATGATGCTCAGATGACTTCTAAAATCTGATTTATTGGGTAGCAGGCAGTAGCTTGGCAGAAGTACACGTAGAGCAGACAGAAATGAGAAACTCCACCTCTCTCTCTATCATACATCCTCATGCTCCAGTCTTCCCAAACCAGGACTTCACATCCATACCATCTATTTATTCCCTACCCTTAAAAAATTAGGGTGAAGCCCCAGTCCACTCACCTCCATTTCTGTAAGGTGATTAACAGAAACTGCATGTGGGAGGTACCTGAACTGCAGGGTAAGCACCTCCAAAAAAAGACAGCAACGGGGTGTGAATGGCTGCTGGCATAAGCACTTCACCCAGTGGTTCCTATAATTACTTCCACACAGAAAACTACTTCCGCTTCGATATACCACCCACAAGCAGTTTCTTTGGTAACTGCCAAAATGTCTTCAGTTTACTTGCAAGGAGTCAACAGTCAAAACTGTTTGAAAAAACTGTTGATCACTGGTGTTTTAAGTGCTGGGCATATTTTCAAGAAGCATTGCTACAAAAGCAGGGAATCATCAGATCTCTTCCAGTTATGTTCTGTTATTTGGAAACCAGGTAAAGGTGCCTATACATAAATTCAGGACTTTAGACCAATGCTATAGATACATTTCCCTAAATCTCTGAATCAGGCACAGGTAGGAATTTCAAAAATTGTCTCCTCACAAACTAATAAGGTAAATAAGATAAATAAGATACTGAACACCCAACACAACAGTTTAGATTAGGAATCCAACTTTTGTCAGTAAGGCTCCTAGACTGTAAACACTCCAGTGAAGCACCAAGTTCAACTCAGAGAGACATAAAAATTCAATATAAAAATTAAATTAGAAATAAGTATGATACTTTAAACTTATGACCTGCCTTATCTAGGTAAACTTTCTGTTTCAGGTTATCCCTGCAGAGCTGCTGCCATCTGCAAACTACCATTTCTCTTCCAGCAATACTTTGGACAAACTTAGTCTGCATGTCTACTGAACAGAGTGAAGTTGTTTAACAAAAGCTACCCATGCCAAGACTTATAGTGTCTGAAAAAGCAATGAAAAACGTTACCACTTGAATAAAAGGGTTCATTTGGGTCAATACAGATACAATGTTAAACACCGTTTTTGAGTAGCAACTCTACAGATGCACAATGACTGCCACATTTCGGCGTTATTCTAAAAATACACAAGCCCCAGAGATTTCTTATTTCTCTCCACTATTAAATGCGAATTTAAATGGAAATTTTAGATTGGGATCACTGAATGGAATTCTAGCAACATTTCAACTTTTTATTTGAATGTTGGGAGGCCTCAGTATGAGCATAAATTACATTTTTCCCTTAGTTTTGTTTAAAAAAATTCAAATATCTCCAGTTATTCAGTTTTGACACTCTAATAGCTACAACTAGACCAAATAATGGCTGTGAAGTAGATTTCTTTAAAGTCTTATAAAGCTTCTTTAGTTTTATCAGCTTCAGTAGAACAAGAGGCATTATTTATGATTATTCTAAGGCAAACGAACCTGTAATTATAGTGAGACCAATACTAGAAATTAACTGTACTGTTCTCTATAAATGAGCTTTCTATGATATAAATTGTATTTCACAACTTCGAATTCCAGTGCAGCTAGTAAGAGGCAGCAGTTTATATTTGTAACTCAAAGTTGTTGCTCTTCAGTTAGTACTTTGCCTGAATCTTTCTCCTTTGCTGTAAATCAGTTACTACTACCAGTCTAAGGGCAGGCAGAATGTCATAGAATGTCCAGCCAAATAAATCATTTTTCTGCTACTAAAATAGCAATAATTTTGTGTTTCACTTCAACATAAACAAATTATCCTGAGTGCTGCAACACTACAGCAGCAATACCCGAGATGATGTAATCTTATCACCTCTGCATTAGCTACTGGGAATTCCCCAGAGGGAAACCCCTGGAAGTGCCACACAAGCAAACCGTGATTAGCTCAGTCACACTCACCCCTGATGTAGCTTGGCAACCAGAGGAACATAAAATTGGCTCCCTATTATTGACGAAGAGCTATTACCAGAACTATTCACATCTCCATTCCCTCTGTATGCACACCTGAGAGATACACACTATCAAGTGACAAGACTTCAATTGCACTTCTTTCAATTTAATTAACTGGCATTGAATGAAGATTTTGATACACAGCTTAAAAAGTTACTGTTGTAACATAAATAAGCAGGACAAAATGCATGTGTACATACACACACACTGCTGAGAGAGATCTCTGCTGAATAGAGAGGTTCAGCAGAAACAAAAAACACCATTAAATTAAAATTTATGTCATGCTGTTATATCATCCCTGATCTCCAAACTAAGTTCTATTTTAATGTCCTCTGTAAGAATGGCTGGTAAGTGCAAACCACTTCTTCCACCTTTCATTTGTATTTCTTTCACATAATTTCAGGACGTTCATTATTCTCCACAATCTTAATACAATTATTTAATAGAACAATATAGAGCTAAAAGGCACTAAAAAGGCTTGCAGAAATTCTACTTCTGGCTTTTAGCCAGGATTATCTTCTTTGGTCTTGTATTTACCTCTGTATTTTTAACTGGACCTCATGGTTTTCAGGACTTCTAATTGCTCCGGATTTGCTTTCTTACCCCCAAGTGAATTACCAGTCCAAGTGTTCACAGTGCAGCTGCCTATGCACTTGCACCAAACTTGACTTCCACTGCAGCACATCTTTCTAAACAAGGCTTTGAACCTTGAAGATGCATGAACCACATACAGTGTTGAATTCTAAGCTTCATGCCCTGCATGACTCCTGATTTCTCACCTTATCCCTCTATTATTCAAGGAGGCGATTATTGTAAATGGGGTATCTTTGTGCATGCATCAGACAGAACTCCAAGCTCCTACAGGAAGCTAAATAGCTACTTGGTCCCCACAGTAAAGCCTAAGCATTTGTAAAGTGAAAATAAGTAGTATCTGATTGACTTGCATCCACTAGTTTTCAAAGAAAAATTTACTGGGAGCCGTCTGAAGTCAACCAATATAATGTGCCTTTTTTCTAAGCCTTGAAACATCATGATGCCAAAACTGACAGTCTACCATCTGCCTCAACTACCTATCTGCTAATTTTTGTAGCGTTCAATTAAGTACATTTGTTTAAAGCAAAATGGCAACTTTATTTAATCTATTTTCTAGTGCATTTGAAAAGAATAAAACATACAAAAAGACGGGAAGGAAATCCTTCTCTGCTTATACTGTGTCTGTAAGGTTCTGTGGCTGACCACGTTTCTCACCTAGTGGAATTTTAGCACTGCAGAGTCCAAACATTTGATTGTTTCATGTTACATTGGTTTTCAGATCTGGTGAATGCTTTATGCTTCCCACTTCCTTCTTCAGGACATTAAGTAAAGTTCTAGAGCTATCCAAAATCTTCATGTAAGCAGCTTCAGTTTCAGCAAGTATTTTATCAAGCTCATTCCGTGAAGCCACCTTTTGGGCCAGGTTTTCACAAACACGCTCCAGCTGTTCACTGAGGACTTGGATTTCATGCTGGAGTTTAGTCTTTTCCTCTTCTGCTTGCTGGATTTGTTTGTTCAGTTCTTCTTTTTGCATACATAAATCTTCAATGCATTTCACTAGTTCATTATTGTAACCCTGAAGAACAGCTCCCTGCTGAGTCATCCTGCACTCACTCCCTGAAGTCCCCTTTCAGCAACAGCCTTCTGCACGCCAATTAAAGGAAAACAAACAAACAAACAGAAAAAAAATCGTAAGAGTGTTGCCATGAATTATGCTTCACTAGCACATATGGAGCCACAGGGCAAGGTTCTCTGTTCAAGGTTAACATGCTCACTCCAAGATGTGCCACATCTCTTCCCTTTTCAGGACAGGGACAGGACAAAATTTGGCACATATGCTCTTAAACCTTCACTGAAAACTGCTGGCTCCTATGACACTGTCATGGCAACGGTATCAAAGCATTTACAGTATGTTTTATAATACCTTTATACAATCCTGAATACAGGATGTTTTGTTCCTCCAACTTCGAGGGCCTGGTCAGAAATAAGCAAAAATTACAAAAACACAGAATGGTTAGGGTCGGAAGGGACTTCTAGAGACCATCCATTCCAAGACAGGGTCACCTGGAGCATCCAAGCGGGCTCTGAATGCCTCCGCAGAGGGAGGCTCCACGCCCTTCCCGGGCAGCTTATTCCAGTGCTCTGCCACCCTCAACACGAGGCAGTTCTTCCTCATGCTGAGGTGAAACTTGTGTTTTAGCTTATGGCCATCACCCTTCATCCCTGAGGGACTCAGCAAGCACTGACAGCATGCCATCTTCGCGACACAGCGAGCGCTCGGAGCTTCCCCAACACTGAGGCGACCTGGAAGGCGAGTGCCAGGGCCACAAGGAGCCCCTCGCCCACCGCTCACGGCCCCCGGAGCCACCCCGGGGCCAAGGCCCGACCCGCGCGCCCGCCGGCCCAGGGACATTTTAACGCCCTCCTCGCCAAGCCCGGTCCCGTGGAACATGCGCCACGCACAAAATGGCTCCTGCCGCTATATCGAGTGCCCGGGCGGAAGGGGAGGAGGGGGTAGGTAAGAGGAGACCTTCCCATTCCTATCTCCCCCCCGCAAGTCCCCCTATTGCCCCCACCTGCCTGGCAGGATCGCGATTCCTCCTCCCCACCGAGGGAGCGGCTGTGCCACCGAGGCCGCGCTGCCCTCGGCTAACCGGCCCTGTGCGCCCGCCAACGGCCGCGCCTGCCCGTGAGGGGTCACGGAAATACCCGAGCTTTTCCGAACGCGGCGCCGCCCTGACGGCCGCGCGGAAACGTCTCTCCGGAAAAAAGCGATGTTTTCCGAAGACAGGTAGCGCTCGGGAGAGTGGGCCGAGGCGGGAGGGGCAGGGAGGGCCGAGCGTTACGGATGGAGCCGATGTTTGCCGAAGGGAGGGACTGAAGGGCGTCGTGCTCGGCGGAGGCAGCCGATGTTTGCCGAAGGGAGGGACTGAGGGGCGTCGGGCTAGGCGGACGCAGCCGATGTTTACCGAAGGCAGAGTCGCCCGAGAGCAAAGGGGACAGAGGGGACGGAGCGCGTCGGAAAGAGCCGGAAAGAGCCGACGTTGACCGAGCGCGGCGTCGCCCGAGTTCCCCGGATGTAGTTGGAGCGGCGGCGGCGGCGGGCGCGGCGGGGGGAGGCGGTGGCCGAGTCGGTGCTCCCGGTGTGTCTCAGCGCGCGCGGGGCCGAGCTGCCGGCGTCTCCCCTCTCGAGGCGATGGGCCCGTGAGCGCCGCTCCAGCCGAGCTGCCCGAGCCGCCCCCTTCCCCCGCCCCTGCCCCC
>PYHW01009604.1:4219683-4276900 GCA_013186435.1 Turdus rufiventris | reverse complement strand
CCCCCCGGCCCCGCGGGGCCGCCTCCCCCCCCTCCGCCATGTTCGGCCCGGCCGCGGGCCGGTAACGGGCGCTCGCTAACGCCTCTCTCTTTCTCTCGCTCTCTCCTCAGCTGTCACGACCGCAGGGGGGACTCGCAGCCCTACCAGGTACCGCCGGGCCGGGAGGAGGAGCAGGGGAGGCGGGGGGGGGTGCTACTCCAGCGGAGGCTCCGGCGGCCGCCGCAGGCCGCGGTGCCGCGGCCGCCCCGGTCCGGCCCCTGGCGGCGTTCTGGGCCCGGGGCCGCGGGCCGGAGAGGCGGCGGCGGCCCCGGCTCAGGGAGCGGGGCCCTGGTGCTCGGCCGAGGCCTACGGAGCCGGGGCGAGCAGAAGCGGCCTAGTGCTACCCGTGCGGGGCTCGGGCCTGGGAGTCGGGGAGGGTGCGAGGGTCGGGAGAGGGAGCCGGGGTCACCTACGGTGGAGTGGAGACCCAGGAGAGGTGAATGTTTTTCTACTAAAAACAAAAGGAGTCTTGTTCTTCCATCCCCCTCACCCCCCACCCCTTCCCCAAAGTCCTTTCTTCTCCCCAAAACTGCTGCTGTGGGCTGTAACCTGAGCAGGGCACGGGTTTAGACCCTGACCAACTTGGGGTTGCAAGTGAAGCCTAATTTCTGCAGTTGCCAGCTGCTGGACACGTTCGGAAAACATCAAATCCCTCAGTTACCGACAATAGGCTCAATTTCTGTAAGGTGGATACTGCACTTTGCTGTGTCTATTGAAAAAACCCAATTGTCGAGGTTTGAGTCTGTGGAAAGCTGTATGTTGTGATATTGCTCTCTGTAGGCCCTGAATTGAATTGTTTCACTGCATTTCTGTGAATTTCAATCACTGAAGTGCAGTACAGCAGTCCAAGGCAACTGTCAGTGACAGTTCATGTAAATGTAAACACTAGCCATTCAGGAATTTACACTGCAAAACCAAGCAGGTCAAAATGAGGCAGAACATGTAATTTTTGATAAAAACTTGAGAAGGAGTTATTGCATTACATGTTTTGGCCTCCTAGAATTTTTTTTTCTTTTTTTTTTTTTTAATTGTATCTGTTACAGGGATGTTAGTACTGAAAAAAAAATCACGGAAATTCAAGGTAATGGTGAAACTGAAGGGTCTTGACTAGAGTGTGGAGGACATATTCGAAGTTTACACTAATTCAGTGTAACTTTTAAGTTTCTTTTCCTGATAAGTGTAGACTAGTTCTTCTCCCAAAAGTAGCCCGTTTATTACTGAAAGTGTGTAGTCCATCAGTGAAAAGAAACTAGGTTCTTCTTAACTGCAAGTGTTGCATTGAATGTAATAGTGGAGAAAGTGGTTTGTGTTCTAATTACAGAACTTGTTGCTTTAATATAGGTAATTAAAACTAGGAAGACTGATGCTGTTTTTTTTTAGTAGGAAATGAAATGAAATCAAAATTAATTAACTTTTAAAGTACTTTTGAAAGAGAAGAAAACAATCCCAAAACTTCATATCTAATGTGAATGCCTATTTTCTTGTGATCTGTTACAGGCTCTTAAGTACTCATCCAAGGGTCACCCCAGTGGTGGTGATCACCGTCATGACAAGATGCGAGACACCACAGATCCTTCACCACCAAATAAAATGCTGCGGCGCTCTGACAGCCCTGAAAACAAATACGGTGACAACACAGGGCACAGTAAAGCAAAAAGTGTGCATACTCACAGAGTTAGAGAGAGGGATGGTGGTGAGTTGTCTTTAATAAACTTTTACTTAAGCAATCACTGATTTCTCATTAAAATTAGCCATTATCACTCAGGTGATGTATTACACTAAATGTGCTTTGTGCTCAGCTAGGGTGACTGCAGTGAACCCAAAATGGGAATTTAATTGGAAGCAATCATTGCAGCATTGTAACACCTATTAATTTTCCAGTTTGTACAAGGTATGGGAGTTTTCCTTATAGGCACAAAGATTAAAGAAACCCTTTTAAAAATTATTTTAACTAGTATGTCTCATTTATTTAGACATACTGCAACGTTTGATAACATGGAATAGTTTTCTGGATTTTTTCATTAGCAGTAAATGTTGGCTGTTTTGGATCCTTTTTAATAACCCTGTGTATTGTGGTGCTGTACTGTGCTGTACATGCTCCATAGACTAAACCCCATCAGAAATGAAAAAAGCTTCTTTGTATTTAGCTGCTGTGTAGAACTTTTAATGGATGATCAAAGGTAGCACATACTAGAGCCTTTGTTGACAGGAGCTTTAAGGCGTGTTTTCACAGTCAGGTCAGCCTTGTGTTTTTACATGTTTATAAACAGTAGTAGTATCCCCAATATTTTTTAACTGATCTTAGGAAAAGAGTAGGATTTTCCAGATAATGAACAGTGTTAGGTAGCAAAAAGCCAGAGTTTAGAAAATTGTCTGAATTTGGAGAACTTCTTTTGTTTTCTTAATTGGTCTTTGTGTCAAGGTACAAAGTGAAGTATTGAAGTAGAGAATTTGAAGCTTTAAATCAATGCTTCTTTATTCTGTATAAAGCTAACAAATTCTGATGTACATACACATTTATTGCTGCACTAGTTTTACTTGGTATAATAGTAAAATAAAGTAAAACTTGGTGTAATAGTAAAATACTTTCAAGTACCTTTTTAGAAAATACTACTTCTACACCAAAAAAAGTGTTCATGGTAGCCAGTTATTCTTATAAATCCTATTTGTTTTTCCTTCTTTGACTTAATGCTGAGGCTGTGTAGACCACTGTTAGTGTCATAGAAATGTGTAGATGGTTTATAAAAACATGCCTCTCTTGTTCATATGCTGATTTTCATTGTATTGATAATAATTGGAAGTGTAGTAATCTTAGAATGAAATACATGTGCAGTGCCCATATGCTGCTATTCTGTGCTACTTTTCAGGATACAGAGATGTCCTCTTTTATTTCTTGTTCACCTGTCCAAAGATATTAGTCCCACATACTCTTGCAATTCTACTTAGTTTTGCTACAGTCAGTAATTTTTTCTGCTTGAATAGAGCTGCATTTAGTGGAATCATGCATATATGAAAACATCTGGAGGATGAGGCTCTATGTGGGGAGTGCATTTGCTTATTTGTGTGTTGGAAGTATTGTAAGGTAGGAAGGACATGCTGAAGTTCTTACAGTGTCTGGCTGGATTTAGCAGCTGGGGAATGGTCTGAAGCATGTATGCATGCAGTCAGGATGAAGGAAAATGAATTATTTGTAGTTTTGTAAAAAAAAAAAAGCAGCCACCCCACTGTACCTTCTCCTAGTTGTTAAGGCAGTGGAAAGTTTCATTTATTCTGAAAGTAGATGTTTTCACATCATATGTTAACAGGCTAGAAGAAGGAAGTAGTCTTCAACAGTCTGAGGGAAATTACTAATTTTAAAAGTTGAACATTTTTACTGTTTAATGTAAATAAGTGATTTCTTTGTGTGTGTCATTAGTAAGGTTGGTTTGGCCACAGTTTCACCTTTGTAAAATACATTCATAAAAACCAAAATTAGGTTAAATCCTGTGTACTGTATGTAGTAAACCAAAGCTGAGCAGATGTGTGCAGAAGGATATCAGTTTGTCTTTGATGTACTTTATATTTCTGTCAGTATGAATTGAAGGTAGGTGCTAAAATATAGGTGAAATGCTGTAGTGTAATGGACACTTGCATATTGCTAATGTGTTAAAGACAAAATAATTTACCATTTTCTCTGTTTATTGAATTGCACTGAAGTGCTGCTATTGCTATAGTATTCTCTTAGTTTTGCAATTAGAGACATAGACTGGAAAAAAGAAAAACATTACAAAATTACTAACATTTTTCATCTAAACCTTTATGTGACCAAAGAGTATTCATTGGGTTTGATACTATAATTGTCTGTCTTGTTTTCTTTTTGCATTCTTTGTAGAGGAGGAAAGAAGTTGAGTGGTTTTATTTTTTGTAATTGCTGTGCATTATTTTATAATTGGTGCAGCTTGATTTGAAACTATTACAGGTGCCTTCCTGAAACTGCTACTACTACTGCCTTTCTGTGATCTAGCTGAACTTAACAAAGAAATGTCATTGAAATATCTCTAGTATTTATTTTCCTAAACTGAATTTAAGTCCCAAACAAACAATCTCTTCTTCTCTCATACCTTAGAAAACAAAATAGGACATCAATTCAGTGTATTACTACTGAACAGAAAGCTGATTTAATGTGATCTGTCCCTCTTGACTCAATGTTTATAAAGAACTCCTGTACTTCTCTTAATTATTTTAGCTCTAAAGAGAAACAGGAAGATTCAGTGGTGTAGCATGCTGATTCAGTCATGACTGGTTCATGTTTTTATGGCAAATGTGGAGTGTCATTTAAATGTCATTTCAAGATTCAAGTGTACACATTTAAAATATAAGAGCAGGATTTGACTGAAAATTAATTAGTCAAAAATGGTAGAGCCACCTCCTATTAATATCTTTAGTATGTGTTAAAAGGTATGTTTTGTAACAGCTTATTTTTGTAATATTCATGGCAGAATCTTTTGTAGAATTGTAATGCATTGTGAGAAAGTCAATTTCAAACACGTTTTAAAATGTGTTATGGGTAAGCCCTCCATACTGACACAGTGCAAACAAAGCATTTTTCAAAGTTGCTTACTGCATAGTTTCTGTGGAAAGAGACTGTGTACAGAGACAGTCGTTCTCTGGAGAGAGACTTCCAAGTTTACCTTGGACTAAACACGGTGGAGTAATTGCAAGTTTTTATCACATTCCTGGTTTCCTAAGAGCGCTTCTACATCCAGCGTATCAAAACCTGCCTTAACTTTGTTCTTGCTTTCAGGTCCCTGTGCATGGAGGCATTGTATCTGTGTGCAAGTGTTTAAAACATAATGAACAGCTTCCCCCCCTCAGTGCATCTCTTATTTATAGGTCAGCTGCTATAGGCAAGTGTGGGTTTGAAGAGATTAGGGGGTCTTATGAGACCAGCTCAAGTGTGAAGTTTCTTAACAGTAACAAATAGGGACTTAAAGCCAGCATTGTTTATGGGGAATAGAACTATGAAGGGCCTTGGAGATGTGGAGAAATGTTTCCATTAAAGAAAATGGGAAATACCAAGATTTGAGGGCTGTCATGCTTGAGGATGGAAGGCTGTTGTAGGTCTTTTAAAATGCATAAATGATGAGATACTGGTGTACAGGGAAGAAAATAGAGGCCAGATAAATAGGGTAGCTTTGGGAATAATGAAAGGGAGATATATAGATATAAGTATATATATAATTTAACAGTAAAAATGTTAGATGCAATGCTTGTTAAGAAAAGGGGCAAAGGGTGTTTCTACTTAACTGTATGGAGCAGAATTACCCACTAAGATACACAGTAGAACTTTTTGCAAAAAAGGTTTGTTCACTTCAGTCACTTGTAGTCAATTGTTTCTTATTGTGAAGAAAATACTGTGTGTTTCGCTACATTTATGTTTAAGAGACTTTGAAACTATGCTTCATGCCGTGATCTTACTGAATTGCTTAAAATATCAACTGGAAAGTGTAAATGTACCTAGCATGAAATCTTCTGCCGAATTGTGTGCTGTTGTGCAGGTCCAAAGTATAATTGAAGCTTTGTGACTACTTTTTTTGCTTGTGAGTTGTTTTGTTTTTATTAATTTGCAATTAAAAATATTTGTCAGCAAGCACTGTTACTGAGGTTAAAAGTTCTAAGATTAAAACAGTTCTAAGATTAAAAATCTTACTGCTATTATAGGCTGAATGAGATATTTTAAATAATGAGCTCCTATTTTTATCAAAGTGGTGGTGGGAGCTTCTGTGATTATTTGTTGGCTTGCTTTGTTTCCACTGGTTCCTGAAGGAGTTCAGAGTCCTCATAGCAAAGGGATAGCAAATAGCCCTAAACAGAGAACTGTGTTAGATTCCTGTACTGACAGCCCTGGCAGCACAGGAGAACTACTGATTAAATTAGTGTGGTCATTGGCCAGTGAAACTAACAGAGAACGGGTGTTAGAGCAGCTGCAAGAGAATGGAAGATGCTCAAGCAATGGGCCTTGTAAAGAGGAAATTGCAGGGTGGTGGAAAGAGGCAAATCTGAGAGTAATGGAACATAGTGAAGGGCTTGGGAAGAAGCTGGAGTAGATTCTGTCTATGTAGTTACTATTAACTGCTGTTGATGTTAAAGTAATTATTCATTACTGTGAAGACAATTTCCTCACTGTAACTCTATGGTCAAAGCTGGGATGAGAGAAGTCTGATCACAAAGGAGAGCGAGCTCTCCATGAAACATGCTTTGAATATCCCCCAACAGCCAAGGGTAGGTTTAGTGATTCACTTCACTGTTCCTTGAGTATTGGCTGTTTGGATGGCTTTAAAGGAGGTAGGGCTTGGTGGCTGGTTTTTTAAGAAAAATAGAATTGCTTCCAGGATCATTCACCTTTTAGCAGCTTTTCTTTGGATTTAAAAAAAAAACTGGGAAAAGTAAGTTTATGTTTTCTGATACTTATTAAAAGCATTCTTTTAAGTGTTTGTCCTTCTACTGCCTTCAGAGAGGGTTTTACTTTAAGCTTGCTTTCAAGTTTAGAACTTTTAGATAGAAAGTAGCTTTCTTTTTACTCAGTGGATTTGGCAGTATTTATGAGGTAAGTTCTTGCAGGATCAGTTGTATAACCATTTTTTGTGTTACTGTGTTGTGAAGATTTCTAGTAGAAAAGAAATTGTAAAGTATGTGCTTGTGTAATCACAGTAAAAGATACTACTTGTGTTTGTACTTCTGAATCTAGAGGTTTAGAATGTGAATATTGAAAATTGCTTTTAAAAAGTACCTGCAAAGCTTGCTTTTAACTAGCACAGAATGGAAGACAAAACCCCCTAACTTTATATTATTTATGTTAGCTAAGAATTGTGATATTAACATGGCGGTATTAAATGCCAAGTCTTTATTCATGTAGATACATGGAATTCTCTGTTCTCTTAATGAAGTTCAGGTATCTGGTGTTGGTTCCTAGAGTAAAGATGTATTAATGTGAGACTTGATCTGAAATGGAGGTTGCATCAAATGTTAATAAGCAGTGTTATTTGTTTGTAACCTGTTGATGCACCTGCTTCCCAAAGTCTGTTGCTATTAGGATTTTGACTTTGGGAGTTTTCACTTACTGTTTTTGCATTCTTTTATATGTGAGAGAATAGATCCAGATCTGAAGTTTTCAATTTACAGTTCTTTTTAAGCAAATATATACCTTAGTTTTAAGAATTCATTGGATTGTAAATGTAGCATGTTCAAGTCAGTCTGCCTGCTAGACCTGGTAAGCTTTTGTGCATAAGTATATTTTATGTTTTGGAAAAGAGAAAGTAACTGACAATATACAAGATTTGGTGAATTTGGTTGGTTTTGGTATGTAAGCTAATCAGAAGGGAATGATTTT
Organism: Turdus rufiventris; assembly: GCA_013186435.1. Taxonomy (NCBI): domain Eukaryota; kingdom Metazoa; phylum Chordata; class Aves; order Passeriformes; family Turdidae; genus Turdus; species Turdus rufiventris. The sequence goes on along the minus strand of PYHW01009604.1, from coordinate 4,269,492 downwards.
TACTTAGCATCATACTTTAACATAAGCTACTTGTCTCTAACTTTTACAGAAATGGAATATACAGTTTACTAAACTCGTATTTTTGGGTTGCTTTTCTGAAGATGAAGAGAAGTAATGAAAACTATTAGTTTCTGATGCACTGCCTCCTACTAGGCTGTAGTCAAGATTGCAATTTGTAAATTATGTAGCATTTTGCTGTACATTCCCCAATGACCCCCGATTAGAATTATTCCTTAATCATGCTTTGGGATGTGGCTGCTTTCTAAGAGAAACTGTAGACAGTTTACATTTGTTTTCCTGGCCATTTCTACCTATTCAGTGTAAAATATCCAGTCAGCCAAGTATCACTGAAGCTGGGCAGAACTTGGTACAGAATGCTCTGTGTCTGTTTTGGCTGAGAGGGGAGATGATGGTATAATAACTGTGCTGTGAATAATAGTAATTTAATAATTTAATGGCACCCAACTTGCAATGGTAACTGCATTTGTTTACAAAGTCAAGCTTTTATGCGATTTTGTAGGCATTTTCAGGGAAAAGCCTATTGCTGTACAGAGAGATCATTTCCTATGTAGCTCTTCAGTAAGGATTGTTTCAGTTTTTCTCTCAACTTTCAAGCTTGTTAAGTGAGATGCATGTTCTGAGGCACAAGGTGTACTTACCTGCTAACTGGAAATACGCTGATGGAATACTATTCAAGAATAATCACAGAGTGGACAGAGTGGGTCCAAACTCCCTGTTCAGGCAGAGTCATTCTAGAAAACATGGCACAGGATTGTGTCCAGATGGTTCTTGAATCTCTCCAGTGATGGAGACTCCACAACCACCCTGGGTGACTTGCTCCAGTGCTCAGTCACTCTCGCTGTAAAGAACTTCTTCCTCATATTAAGGTGGAACTTCCTGCAAACAGTTTGTGCCCATTGCTTCTTGGCCTGTTGTTTTGGCACTGCTGAGAAGAGCCTGTATCCATCCTCTGACACCTCCATTCAAGTGCTTGTAGACAGTGATGAGGGGCCCCCTGGGTATGTCCAGCTGGGAGGTCTGTCCTTCAGGTCACTGGAAAGGGAGATACACTTTTGAGCAGATGACTGACAAGAGACTTCACTCATTTTACCAGATGTGTTAAGAGATGCCTGTTAAATTTTTTGTGGCCTTGACTTACCTTTCCGTGCATGCAGCAATGTTATATTGTGTTTGAAATTAATGAAATATGAGGCCTAGAGACCTATTACTAGGCCCTGTAGTACTCTGGAATARTYTCTTCCTTAATATGACTGTTGTTACAAAGGAGAGTTGCAAAAGAAGTCTGTCAAAGTTAAATGGAAWTTTTTTGCAATGTTRAGACATAACTTGTTTTGTTTCTACAGCAGAGGTMTGATAAAAATGCTAATACCCTCCTTTTGTCATCACTCAAAAAAAGAGATGTAAAACAGTTTTCAAGTTCTTCATGACAAGGAAAAGGCAGCCAGAAATACGAAAAAATGAGCTCAATGAGATAAATTCCCTGTGTCTGAGGGACAGCAGGAATCTTCAAAGACAGCAGGTCTTCTTGTGGTCTAAACTTTTATCATGACTTTTCTGATAGCTGTCAATATAATTTCTGTGACCTGCTATATATATTTAGGCATGTCAGACTTTCTCCAAATACTTTTACAAAGCGGATTTACAGTTCTATCCCAGCAATGGTTTCCCAGATTTCTTAAATATTGTGCTTTTTTATGTCCTCCAAAGCAACCATCTTCCTTAGTGTTTTTCTAGGTTTGTTACTGAGTTTGTTGGAGCAGCAGAACTATCAGTTATCCATGTCTATCAGTAGCAAAAACAGGGAAAGGAAATTACGGGCTGTTCTCATTTTAATGTTTCAAACATACCTTTTCACTCCCAGATTTGGAAAAACCAAAAAGAGTTTTTTTTATTGAGGTATATAAGTAATGCACATTTGTACATAAATGCCACAATGCAAGTTAGGTAATGTGCTTTTTTTTTTTTTTCTGCTGTATTTATTTCACATAATTATGTTCTTCTGGATGCTGGTGTGTTCATGCCAGCTGTGGCCCTTGAATAACACAGGGAGGAGTTTACATCTCATCTAGTTAAGTCATTCGAGTAGATTTCTCACTCAGCCACCTGCTGCTGACAGATTAACACAGACTTAATTTTAAAAACTGTTTCATTTGAAAGAATGCTATTTTGCTTGCTTTAATTCAAGAAATGATATGATACTCTTCAAATTCAAGTAGTGTAAACTTCACCTCTTACTGACTAGACAGTGTCGATATTAAGGATTGCAGTTTTTTTATAGTCCTTTTGAGAGTGTTTACTTAACTAGAGAAATAAAATGAGACACTTAGGCAATCAAGCAATTGTAAAGTAGATTTTGAATTTGTAAACATAACTGCAGCTTTTTTGAAGATGATTATTTTCCTATACTAACTTAGTTCCAGGAAAGACCGGTTGAATTTTATGTATGTATTTAAGAATTACTTAATGGGAAGAGCGATTCATTGTCTTGTCACCTATTGTGCTTTAGATGCTTGAAAGAAAGCACTGTTGCACAATACCTTGTTAAGCAGAGCTAAGCTTTGTTAAGCTGAGCTGGCCCTGCCTCACATAAGGCTGTGAATCTGTTTGTTTTTTTTTTTTAAACCACAGCACTAATATATTAATTCTTGGGTCAATCCTTGCTTGCTATCTTTGCTTCCTCCCAGAGCTGTGGGCCAGCATTCCTTTATTAGTGAAGAACTTCTATATGACAGAAAATCATAAAGTAATTTGACTTGCCTTTTTTTTGAGTATTACTAGCATCTCTTCTTTTTTAAAAAAATTCCCAGTTGAAAATTAAATAAACATGAAATTAAAATTATGCTTGTTGCATATCTATACTGTAATAAATACACGTGGCACAGTATGTCCGGAACTGAAAATGTATTTTGCCTCAACCTAATAATTTCTCAAGTTACATAAGAGTATATTGATCAGCTGCTGCTTTTAATACTAAATATTTTCAAGTTAGGTTTCTAATTTTTGGTGAAGATGTAATATGTCCAGGGGGAAAAAAAGTAATCTTTGGAAAACAGAAATACTTCAGAATTCTTTATAGGCAGATCAGTCAGTATCTAAATTTTAAGTGAAATAATGCTTTTTATGTTTTATTGATACATGGACATTGCTGTAGTCTTAGAAGAAAAGGAAGTTCTCTTCAAATAGCAAATATTCATAGCACTCCAGGAATGATCTGGTATTGAAGTGGAGGTTGGTTCTTCTGTTGTGTTTGGTGTATTTTAAGATACAAATTTGAGATAATCTGACTTATAGTTACTATTTCTAAGACACAATTTAAGAATGGAGAGCTACGGTGCCTTTTTTTGCCTTATTTTAATGTGGTTAGATATTGATTCTGCCACAGCTTTCTGATTAAGGATATTAGTGTATTATGTGTGTGATTAACCTTTCTGTAGGATTGCAGTCATGTTTTGTAACAGAGACTACCTTTTTTTAGTATTCAGTTTTGTTGAATTGCTGATTCTTAGTGGTGCATACTCAGTTGAAATAAAGGAAATTTAAGATGGGATGAAGTTCACAAGCACTTGTCATTGCATGGCGTTACCTACGTGCATAAAAACTTCTAGCTTCACCTTCCTTATTCTAATCCTAGTAGTGGGAGCATTCAATATAAGTTCATTTGTAAGTAATACTGCATTCACAGGGTCTTCTGTTTAACTTTCTTTGTCCTGAAAAAGCTATTCCAAGACAGCAAAAGAAATTTGAGAGGCTAAACAACCTGGCCTTGTTCTTGGTTAACCTTATTTTTGCTCAGTGGATTTTAATAGGGAGATTAAGTTGTCATATCTTAATTAATTGTTTGGAGCTTCTGAGTGGGAGTACTAATTTGGTGCTGTGCATGCATAGAAAAAGGGGAAAGTCTCAGAGCTCTGTTTGGGCAGCTGCTTTTTTTTTCTCCTTTGGAAGCAGAAATTGTTTTGCCTGACTCCTGATTTTAATAAAACTACAGTTTGTGATGTCTGGGTTATGGTGTATCCATCTTTCACAGTCCTACTCTGTTGTTTGTAATCTAAAAACATTGAAATACACAATTTTTATGAAGTGTCTGCATTTCATTAACTCCCATCTGAGGTGTGTGTTCATAAACATCAGTGGTTCTTCCAATGTTTTATGTTCTTGGGGAAGCTTCTTGAATGAAAAGTAAAATTATGGTGCTTGCTCCCTCCCCCTCCTGCAGTTTTAAAGGAATTGTTTATCATTTCAGTATCCCTTGAGGCTAATTTTCATGAAGCATCTGAGTATGTGCCTGTGGCCCCAGATGACTAATACATTTTTTTGAAAATGTCTTGAGTTACCTAATTTTTCTTGGCTTTTGAGAGGAAAAAACTTCTAAATTTGGAATTATCTACTCACAATAAATGTGGATCAGAAATAGAGATTCAATCTTCTGCTTACTCTTAGTTGATGAGTTTTGCGGAAATGTTGCTGGAGGTGTTTGACTCTCTGTGCTTGACTCTGTTAGTGCTGTATTGCAGTGTGTTCATGGCAGGCTCATTTGGGTTTCGTGGTGTGTTGCTGAGGAGGGCTTGCAAGGGGGAAGTTCAGTCCATTGTCCATTTTCCATTTGCTGTGCTGATCCATGTGAAGTTCAGATAATGTGGTTCTTAGTTTGTGGTAATGATTCTACCTGTTAGTTTAACACATCTGTTTTTGCATATCATAATAATTTAAAAGTCTCTGTATGAGGCTGTTATGTGAGGTCAGAAGAACCTCGCTCTTGTGCAGTCTCTGACACCATATTAGAGATGTAAATGTTTTATGAGCCACAGTCCAGAACAAAGGCAGAGTTTGACTTTATTCTCAACCTGTATCCTTTCTTTTTAGAGCAATATCCCACTCCTTGTACAAAGACAGTAATGTTAATTAGTGTTGCAAACTTTTAAATACTTTAAGCTGTCCTTAGTGATGTTGAACAAGGATTTTGGTTTTTTTAATTAAACACACTGAAATCTTCTGGTCTTGTAGCCAGAGAGTTAGGAATATGTGACTCTTGTGTTGCTGAAATTCGTGGTAGTCACATTTTCCATAGGTGAAACTGCTTAAGCTGCTTTTTTCGAGTCGATTGATCTCAAATGAAACGCGTCATAATAGCTCTTCAGCAGTGTTGAGGATGTTGATAACATTTTTTTATCATTAGGTGACCTGAACTAAAGTTCCCGATAGAGAGGAAGTCACAAATGTTAATCTGAATGTTTACTAATAGTTTTTAATTTCACGTAAACCCATTTCGTAGACTATGATTTGTTTAATCTACTTTAGTAACCTTTGGGTCTTACCAGAAATGTTTAGAAGCTGGTTGAAATTTGCCTTAATTATTGAGAAACAGGCAAATTCTTTCAAGTGGTACTGTTTACCCCACTTCAAAGTACAGAATAAAGTCTTTATGGGTGATGGAAAAATTATTTGTCCAGTCTTTGTTTTTTGTTATTTCAATAGGTAAGGTAGCAAGGAAACTGACAATATATTGGTTTTCTTTAAAGAAGAAAATTGCTAGGAATTAAGTCTGGATTTTTTTCATCCCTTAGGCTTTTTTCAGATGTGTGATTTGTGACATTTGAGTACTGGATCATACAGAAACTCACTGCATTCACTGGAGCTTGTTAGTGCACCTGATAATTTTCAAAGCTGTGTCTTCAGTTGAAAAGTGGTTTCTCATTGCTGCTGGGAAGTGAACTGAGGGGAGAAAGCAAAAAATCCCCAAATTATTTAACTGTTAAGCTGTAGCTGTAACAAGGAAAGGAGCAAATGAGAGAATGGTTGGACAAAAGGTCATCTGCTCTATCAGTGAGGAGAACCCAAGCTGTGTTACTCATTTAGGCTGAAGTACAGCCCTAGGTAAACAACTGCTGGAGTAGTAAATCCCTGAATTGTTATTTGAAAACTCAAAGTTTGAATTTAGTTCGAGGGCTTTTATTAACTTGCTTTGCTTTTTTATGGGCAGTAATAATTTGGTGTTCTTTCTTGAACAGTTTGGTCTGTTTGCCCTAAAATTAAGCTTCAATTTATGAAATAACTTGAGTGTAACTAATTAAAAATAGAAAACTAAGCAGCAAAGAGCAAAATAAAATTTACTGTACATTATGCAGTGTGTATAATTTAACTATCTTTTTCATTTTAATAATCAATAATGCCTTTGCTGAGTATTGCATTAGTAAGATGGATCCTTGACTTTCATTAGTTTTCTGCTCCCCACTTTTCCTTCTCAAGGTGTCCTTCTCTTACTACCATTTTATTATTAATAAAACTATATATTTACAGTATCATTTTAATCCGCTATTGGTCGTTTGTGCCACTCCTGGTCTGTTTATAGTAATGTTTTTGGCTGATGTCTGTGAAATTCTGTGTGAATTGTAACTTGGAGAAAAAAAAAACTTCTCTAAATTGGAATGATTACCCTGTGAATTGTATATTGCAAAACAGTACAGACTTTGCTGTCCTGGATAGGCAGTGTGGCAGGAGAGAAGGGTAGGGAATGAAATAAGGCTTTGTAGGTTTTTATGCTCAATAGAGCTACTTGTTGACTGATATAAAACATTTATTTGGAGGGGCATAATGAGTATGTAGTTGGGCAGTATAGTGATCAGGCTAGATTTTCATTTTTTGGCAGAGCATTGTGCATTCAACTTAGTAGGTTATGAATTTCTGGAAAATGTTACTGCACAGTTGGTGTATTCTCTGAGGCCACTGCTCTGCTAGGAAAATTGCAAGTTTTTATGCTTTTGGTTGCATGTGGAAGTCAGCCGTGGAAGGCAGCCATGTTTATTTCAATACACCAGGCCACATAAAAATGCAGTGAAGAAAAATTGTTTTGTCTTACTACTTTTACATTTGGCAAATCAGAATGACCATGATAGGATGTTCTGTTACTGCTGGCGTGTTGGGTATTGTGTTACTATTGTGTTGTTTTATTTCTTCTTGTATGCAGTACTTTAGAAAGTGTTCTGCACAAAGATTTGCACTGAAGTAACAAAGCCAGTTGAAATACACTGCAGGCATTTTAATTTAGGCTTATCCTAGATAGATTTCCATAATTTTTCCCATTTGAAGAAGTCTTCTTAATTAGTTTTCCCCATATAATAAACTATCTTGCTGTTTTCTCTTTTAACTACTAATTAGTATCTGTCACTTGGTAGCAGTCGTTCTTTTGAGGAAGTTCAGATTCTGGTATTGTCTGTAGTTTAATGAATTTGGTTCATTAATCAGCATGTTAGCTGAGAGGTGAAACATGGAGTTATAGAAACTATGGATGGAGTTGTCACAAGTGTGATGACCTTCTTGCTTTTCTGCTGCCCAGTGTTTCTTTCCACATGCCTAGTATGTGGGCACAGAAAAAGTGACTCTCCTTAATGCCCTTCCTGAATCCCAGTTCCCTGTGGAGGGACTGCAGGAGCCGACTGTCTTTGAATTCCAGCCGGTAGACACTTGTAAACTTCCTTTATTTTAGATCTACACTGACACTTTTTAGTACGGACAAAATGAGAGTTAGTATATTAACAAGGTATTTTTGTGGCTAAAAAGAAAACATAAATGCTCTATCAGTGGTGAACTGTGTAAAGTTAACTGTCACGTGGTGCAGCTGCAGCTCTGATGTCTCTCTGTTCCAGCTTGTGCATTTCAGTTGGAGATTTTATGATTTTGATACTGTACCATGTTATGAACCAAAAAGAGTAAATTAGGCTAAGATACTTGGATGTCAGAGGATGGTGGGGAATGCACAGTCATGTATTAGTTTACTCTAATCAAGTGGCAAGAAAATTTATTTTTGGTGTTTTCAGGCGGATGTTGTAATTGCCAGTGCAGGTGTACAGGTTTTGGAAAGGAAGGAGTTTTGGTTTTGTCTTGAAAGATGGCAAGGGAGAAGGGAGGGAAACCAGGGGGTTTATTAGAGCAGTCTGATCCTTAGTTAACTCAAAATTTGAACTTTTTATACTTTCAGAATTGGTGTTAATGGAAATGCTAATTAAATGTGATAATTGCTAGAGAAAGTTGATTGTATTGCAAAATGGAGTATTCTTATTTCAGCCTGTGTTAAATCTGTTTTTCAAGTCCACAATAGTTGTGAGCGCTTGTTGCAGTTCAGTGTCTTGGATTCAGCAGTTGAGATATGGAAACAACTAACATAAAACATTAAAATGAGTCCTAGTGCAACAGAATCTCGTATCTGTAGTAGGCATTAAGTCAATTCTGAATTGCTTCCCAGACTCTTACTCTTCATGCTTTCTGATGATTTTTATGCATTAGTAAGGAAGATGTGATTTTTGTTGGAAAGACTAGGAGATAGCTGTGATATTTTAACCTTGACTCCAACCTGCCCTATGACTTGTTCATCACTAGGGAAGACTTGATCACACAGTTACACCACTACAGTTTTATATAACTGTAGGGCTGGTGCCCTTGTTGGCCATCTTCCAGTTAGGAGTAGCTCTTTCCAGCTTTAACTGCTTTCAAAATAGTGATTAAACTGAGGAAACTCACTGTCATTGTGCAGTAAACATTTCCATGGAGAGTTCTGAAACTGAATTGGAGTATTTATAACACAATATGAATTTCCTTATGGTGCATCAAAGATGTAAATTAGCAATTGCTAAATCTGAAAATATGCTAATAAAGAGTGCAAAAAAAGTCTTAGTTTCTCTTTCCTGAAGAATTCTAAGAGGAAAAGGTGAGAAGTGCCATGAGGAGCTGTCTCAAGGGACAACAGTTCCTTGTCAGGCCTGTTCCTGGGGTATGGACTAGTTTTGGTGATCCTGTTCTCGTGATCTGCTTTGCCAGGCATACAGCTGGGAGATGGAGAGCTGGTGGCAAGTCACATCTGCCTGAAAATGGCCTGGGGTTAGGCTTTGCTAATTAGTATTCAGGTGAGGGGAATCACCTTGTTTTTAGAGGTGAACCTTTGCTTGTGGATTGCTTTCTGACCTTTTAAACATATTCCAGAACTTTCCCAGAACAACTTGAGCTGGCACTGCTTGCTTAGCTGAGTTGTTAGATTCCTAGATGTCTGCAGTGCCTGGATTTAACCACATACCAAAACCTTGCTGCCTCAGTATAAAAAAGGTAAATTTTGGGAATAGTATTTGGGAATATGGTTGCCATGTTTACAGTGTTTAAGCCCTTAACTTGTTTGAAGTGCCTAAAATTCTTGTTCTCTAGTGTATCATTTGCTTTGGTCTTGTAAGCTTTCCAACAGCAAACAGCAGTTCAGCAGTACTTTTGTATGCTCATTCCTGAAGTTTGGGTACAGATCCAAACATAAAGTGGCATTAAGTGTAAAATAGAATGGAGGTATGGGTGGTGAACCCACACCTGTAATTACCCTGTATAACTGCCCCAGGCACCATCAGTATGTATTTATGGCCAGCCCTGTAAATGCCCATGTTGCTCATGTTGGTGACCTGAGGTGGTCAGCATTGCTGGAGCAGCCATGATCAGTTTTTATGCAGCTGAGGCCAGCTCAGGTAGGACAGGATTCCTGATGGCTGGAGCATGTGGGCAGACAGTCTGGGAGGACCGCAGCTCAGAGAGGCCCAGGGCCCCTTCTGAAGAAGCTGCTGCATAGTGGTGTTCTCCTATCGGGGCCAGCTGGAGGTGGGTGTGACTTGCTGCAGCTGCTCCGATATTCCTGCAGAGTGCTTTGGTGACTCAGTACTGGAGCTGGACACACTGTGAAATGGGGGCATGTTGCTGGGCTGATACACCGTGTGGGGTTTGGAAGTCTGCACAGTGAATTTTAGGGGTTTGTTTATAGGTAGGATAGAATTTGCTTTACAATATTTTGTTGATATAATAGGTTGTTGTTGGCTCTTTCTCATGTTTGGAAAAGGCTTGTTAGGTTAGATTCACGGTGGTGGTGGTGTACTTAGGCCACCGCAGTATTTAAAAATCACCATGTACATCTTGAGTGTGCTGAACAAAATGTAGTGATACTGCATCTGTGGTACAGGATTACAGTAAATTGAATGCATTGGTGCTTTCTGACATTTTGAAAGGGACTGTTCAAACGTAGCTATCTAGTAAATTTTCATCTCGTTTTTTTCCTTGAAAAAGCAAGATGATTTCACCTCATAGCAGAAATCAATTAAAATATGTCTGTGTTGAACAACCTACAAAAATACAGGAAGATATTATAATGATTTTTATCTCAGTAGAAGGCTGTAGTAAATAAAAACTAAAAAAAATGGCTAATACAAAAATATTAAACAGCTATTTCACTGCATAATCAGTGTCAAAAAAAATTGGGACTGGTGTAACTGAGTACAGCTTTGTAAGTATGATATACTACTTATATTGAGGGGAATCAAATGCATCTATAAATGGGTTTTTGTTGTGTTGACGTGCATCACGTGCGATGTTTTAAGTATTGATTTGACGAGCCTAACTTGTCCCTGTACTAAGTCATTCTGCCTGACTCTGAGCATGGAAGATACTTCTGGTGTAGGATTATGGTCTAGCTTTTGAAAGGTTGTGTATCTGAGTATGAGACTTACTGTTTTCCTTATTTTTTTCCCCTTTTATCTTTACAGAGAATAACATACAGTTTTAGCCAACATAATGTAGGGAAAGGTTTTGAAGGAGTGCTGGTTCAGGTTGCAGTAACTCATGTTTGTGCAAATTGACCATTGACTTTCGTACGGTACTGAACAGTTTGGTGGTGGTGTATCTCTTTGCTTTTGTGATGGACTATTTTTCTAACCTGCAGGATTAAAGATGAGGAGAAAGAAGTTTGAAATAGTAATTTTGTCACTGCTTGTGTACTTGGAAGGCTCAAAAGACATAATTTGCATTATAATGGCTCTCATTTTGCACCATACTGTGTCGTTTAGTCATGTTCTCTGTGTGTAGCTCTGGGAAGACTTTGAAACTTTTTTTTTTTTTATTATTACTCCATTCACCCCTACCTATCAATCCTTTACTGTACTTTACTGTAATTACATTTAAGGTAAAGACTTTGCCATTTTCAAATCACTTCAACTTCATATTTAGATTGCTATACAACTTGTGAAGCTAGTGATACTTCATGTAGTATCCCTATGTATTGAGAAATTTCTCAGTAAGGAAGGGGAAAATAAAAACTGGGAGAGTGTTACATTTGCGATATCTATTTTTTTTCCCTGAAATGTGCGAGAAATTTTCTCTTCTTAGTTTGGTGTGATTTATGTGAACAGTTAAAATTTTTAAAAATATCTCATCAAGAGCAATGGGAGAGTTTTTACTTGCTTAGAAATTTTAGAGGAATGGGAGGCCTTAAGAGCAGGAAATGTAAGAGAATTTAATTATAGATGAAACTATTCAGGTGACTTGAGCTTAGACCCAAATACAGATCTAAAATATTTTGAGAATTATCTCTTTCCTTGTTTCAGCTACTCAAGTGTTTTCGTATTGAGGAAAACCAAGTTGCCTTGAAGAGTAGCTGGTTAGGGATGCCAGAAGCAGGTGGTGGTTTGGGAAGTGCTGCTTTTGGTGTTCTAGATGTCAGTACCTTTATTGCAGACACTGAGGTAGAGGAAAATTTAGTTTGTTCTGAATGCATAAGCAGAAATAATTACCTAGAATTAATAACAAGTAATCTCAAAAGAAAACAGCATTGCTTCAGTAAACTTAAAACCTGATTTTATGCGTCTAACCATGTAGGCTATTGATAAATTTATTTAAATTTTCTGATCTTGAGAAGAAAATGTCTGTTAATGTCTCAGTTGGCATGTTAGGACTCTTAAAAACATCAAAATTATAAAGGCTGTTTGCTAGCAATGGAATAAAGTGAGAGATCAGTGAAGGGACATACTGCATTACTCTAATTATAAAATCAAAGAGAGTTTTATGTTGTGTGAAAAACAAATATGTGTGTGGTCTCTTGAAATACTTCTGCATCTGAACTGTGCTGTTAGCCAGGTTTTAGACAACTTACCTTCTCCCCTTCCCTCTTCTTCCCCCCTTCCACCTCCTTAGAATGCAGATGGTTGATTTCTCTGAAAGCATACATGGTGAATAGCCTTTCTCTTTTCTTTCAGGGACCAGTTACTCTCCACAAGAAAATTCACACAACCACAGTGCTCTTCATAGTTCAAATTCACATTCTTCTAATCCCAGCAATAATCCAAGCAAAACTTCTGATGCAGTGAGTATTTGTGATTGATTTTCATGTATGTGTTGCCCTGTTCATACAAACCATATTTTCATAATCTTTTAAGGTAGCATATACATTGTGCTTGAGACATCAGTCTTTATTTTATAAACACTCTGTAAACCCATCCTGCAGTTGTTATATGTTTTAAAAGTATTCTAATTGGTAATCATTAGAACTTTGAGTTACCTGTCATTTATTTTAAAATATTAGATTATTTAAATGACGTAGATGCAAAAATGTTTTCCCTGAACTTTGTGGTAAATCTAGAGTGACAGTATGATTTTACTTACTTGAAATACATACGTATTTGAATTTTAGTGACTTCAGTATCAAAGTTTTAGTAGTTAGAGTGGTGGTTGTAAAAAATTGTTCAAAACCAGAATTGGTAAATTTGTGATCAGTAGAAGAATTTTGGAAAGATAATAATTTGGAGGATGTTGTAAGGTGAAGGGAGCGAATGTTATCAATATTGACCTTACTGTATCCCACTAAATGTACTATTAGATTTTGATAAGGGGTTTGAGGGGAATAAACAGAGGAAAATATTGCAGAAGGCAGCTGGAGGATACTGGTCTGGTCGTGTGCTCAAGCTGTCAGTGAAGCAGGCATTTAGAGGTAGTGGAAAGCAATGACATGAGTACATAAATGGGTAAAAATGCAGTTTCAAAAACAGTGAAAGCTATTAAATTTGTATATTAAAGCTCTTGAGAAGTCTTTTGTCCAACACTGTTTGTATTTTAAAGGCTTACGATTCTGCGGATGATTGGTCTGAACACATCAGCTCTTCGGGCAAAAAATACTACTACAACTGCCGAACAGAAGTTTCACAGTGGGAAAAACCAAAAGAGTGGCTGGAAAGGTATATGTTTGTATTCCTTTCAATTGTATAAAGAGCAAATATTCTTAAGCACATTTCAGAGCAGTTGAGCTTATCTACTAGATTACTGTTATAAAAGATTGTGCTCCAAGCCTGCTGTGTTCCTACCCTTACTGTGACCTCTGGCACTTCTTTTACCCAGAGCCTGAGAGGGAAGTATGGTTGGTTTGTGTGGGGATGATTCTTTGGGTATTGTTGTTTAGGGGGTGCTGGGGTGGGGAATGGTTGGTTGTTTCAGTTTTTGTTTCATTCTGGATTTTGTTTTGGTTGGGGTTTTGTTTTGGGTTTTTTTGTGAGTGTTGTTTTTAATGTTTTGTTTTGGAGTGGTTTTTTGTTTTTGGGGTTTTTTTTATGAGATTAGTGAGCTGAACTGGTATAGTGTGGGCTTCAGCAAGCATGGATAAAGGAAGCAGTGGGTGGAGTTTGGTAACCCCACCTGTAGCAGCAAGCTCTTAACAGTTTTATTCATCTCATATGACTTACAGAAATTGTTGTATTGTTAGATAGTGTAAGTTCTTACCTAACTTTCATTTTCTTTTCTTCAGAGAGCAGAGACAAAAAGAAGCAAGCAAAATGTCAGTTAACAGTTTTCCAAAAGATAGGGATTACAGAAGAGAGGTGATGCAGGCGACAGCTGCCAGTGGGTTTGCCAGTGGAAGTATGTGGTTTTTTTACAGCAATATATTCTTGCCTTGCTTGCGTTACTATTTTTTTTTCCAAACTTCAAAAATTGTAAAACATCCCTTTCCTTAGCTGTTTCTCACCTTTTCATATACAAAAGCCAAAGTGGATAGCACAGTTAACTTTCCCAAATGATGTTTCTTTAAATAACTTAATTAGTGCAATGCTTGCTTAATGCTTTTCATGGTGCGCCTCCTTTTTCTGGCTTTTATGTTGAGTTTAATTATCTTCATGGGTAGTTACTTAAACAATTTGCATAATCTGTAGTTTAGTTGGACTGTTGTGATCATTGAGACTTGCTAATGTCATATTCTGACCTTAAAAATAAAGATTTCACATCTAAAAATAATAACCTAATTCAATGGATTTTGATATCTCACTTTTCAGAGGCTTGTGTATGTTATTTAGAGCATATTTTTACCTCACCAATACTCTCAGCAAAATCATTCCTGGACTACAAATTTCTGTCAATTGGAGATTTTTGTCCTGGTACCTAGCTTTAATCTTTGTCAATTTTCTTTCGGAAAATAGTTTTACTGTGAGATTCTGTCTATGTAGTTTGGGTAAATTTGTAGCATAGTTCTCTGGGTAGTTTAAAAGTAGCCCATGTGCTATTCTTCTCCCATGCTCTTTGGATTTGATGAGGTTGATATGTATAAAGGGGTATTTTTCTGTGTAAACTGAAACTTACTGCATATGCTAAAATATACTGGATGCAGCAAAAAGATAGCAGTCATGCATAATGCAGTGAGTATTTGTTTTGTGACAGGTGAAAATGTAGGAATCTCTTCTCTATATTTACTTGGTATTTTCACTGAGTAGTATATTTTAGTCTATGATATGTGACCAGTGCAGATTAGTTACTCATTTAATATATATATAAATGTCTTGAATTAACTGTAAGTAAGTTTGTTGTACTAGTACTCAAGTGACATGAAGAGGAATTCTTTGAAGGCTAGAATGTGAAACTATTAAATTATACCTGATGTCCAGGGTTTTTGATGAACAAAAGGAAAATGGTACAAATTATCTTTTCACAGTAAATACAAGATGGAAATAATAGATGTTGATTTAGATCTTTTAGAAGACTTCAAAAGTTAACTTGACTGTAACACTTGTTAGAAAGCAGCCTTTCATCAAAACATAGTTCTTAACCGGAACTCTAAATCAAGCAAAGGTCAGAGAAAATGCATTTTGTCAGTAGAATTAAATTTTGCCTTTTTTGATGCTGATCTACTTGAGACTTTTTTAATCATAAGAAGTTCAGTCAGCTCTAGTTGTTGGTGTGCAGCTGTATTAATCAGTCATTGCAATCTTAGACTTGTTTCTAATATAATCTTTTTTTTCTTATTGCAATGTTACTTGGGGAATCCTGAAAAAAAGTGGAAGACAAGCATTCCAGTGACACCAGCAGTATGCTCCCACAGAATATTTTATCTCAAACAAGCAGGCACAATGACAGAGACTACAGACTGCCAAGAGCAGAGACTCACAGTAGTTCTACTCCAGTACAGCATCCCATCAAACCAGTGGTTCATCCAACTGCTACCCCAAGCACTGTTCCTCCTAGTCCATTTTCTCTACAATCTGATCACCAGCCAAAGAAATCCTTTGATGCTAATGGAGCATCTACTTTATCAAAACTGTCTACATCCACATCTTCCATCCCTGCACAGAAAACAGAGAGAAAAGGTATGTCTAATGAAATTCCTTCTAGTATTCAAGATGATGCATTGCATTACATTGCTTGTTTGAAGTATGTTAGTAGTAGAATTTAAAGATTTTTTTTCCTGTTTTGTTGTATGTGCTTAGAACCTGATTACTGTTTTGATGTGTTTACTTTCCCCTAGATCCCATTTGCTATATCCTACACAACTTCAAATTGACACTGTGAAATTTACTATATTCTGGCTTACTTTGAAAATTAACATTTCAAATGATAATTTCAAAGATGTGTTTTTGTAGAACGTATTTTAATTCTTGTCTTCTCTCTTGTTGTTTTGGATCTTTGCCATTTATTTGAGTTATGTAGTTACACAATTTGAAAGTCATTTTGGACCATTATGTTTTATGAACTGCTGTTACTGTTTGGAATGCCAGTGTCAAACCTTTCAATCAACACAAGCACAGTTCTTACAGAAAGTGAGAGTTTTCTACATGTTTGTAAGAGCTAATCTGTTTTGATCTGTATCTTGAGAAGTACTGGATCTTCAGTTCTAAATCTGCTCATAGTATGTGTTTCTGTTGTCTGATAATACCTGTTAGATACAGTTAAAGCGAAGATCAGGACTTTGGTGTGCATTGTTTGTGACCTTTCAGACATCTGTCTTTTAGTTAGATTTATTTCATTATTAGGGATGAAGGGCTCAATGAGATTGTGAGAATGAGATGTGTGTCATTAATTACAGTGTATTTCGTTGGTGTAGTTGAGTTTTAGAGAGTGGTATTGTGCAAGAAAATTCTATTTTGAAGGCTTTAGGAGAGAGAAAAGTAATTTTTGATAATTGTGTTTTAATTTATTATATAATTAATATGTAATTGAATTATTTTTTGAAAGATGGCTTGTTGCCTGTCCATACTTGCAAGTTGGCCTAGTTAAATAGCTTTTAAAAAATCAAAACAGACTGTGGTCTGACACTGGTCTCTGTTTTCGTGTCTTCCACTTTGTTTATTAAAGAGTTGGAACTTCTACACAGACTTAAGAACAGTTGGCCACCCAAAATATTCAAACAATAGCATACACTGACAAATATTGTTGGACAATTGTGCACGTAAAGCAATTTGATGTTTTTTCTTGACACTTTGTGCAATTTTTACCTAACTTGGGTTATGAATATTGACTGTAAACTACAAAAGACCAGATTTTTAGCAAACCTTTTCCTATTCAACACTGGAAAGCATGAAGTAAGGTGTACTAGTTCAAGCATGGTTCTCGTACTGAGTGCAGTAGTTACCTGCTTCAGTTAAGCCTCTATTTTCTGACTGCAGTTTGATGCACTTGTACATATTACAGTACAAAACATCTGTGTCAAGTGTTCTTTCCTTTAGTGTATCTACTCCATTTCTCTATTTAAGATACACTTAAAACCCCTCTTACTGTTATTCAATTCTGACATGTTCTTGATTCTTGTTTAGTGTGTGATCAGATTTCATACTCTGTATTCTTGCACTGCTTTACTGCACATCTTCATTAACTGAACAGCTGACTCTTACAGCAGTTGAAGGAACTTCCCATTCTGACAACTGTTACAGATGTTGGCAGAGAGTTCTAATACTTCTTACATACGGTGTTAATTTGAGAACATTCTGCTGGATATAATATTGAAAACAATCACACAGGGCAGTCTTGATACTGTAAATCTTACTTCAGAATCCATATTACCATGGATGGTTCCATATTAAATAATTTACTGCATTTCTGTATTCTTAGGTGTTTTTTTAATTTTATGTGGTTTAAATGTAATAATCATACCTCATTGATCTGTTTCATGGCACTTGACTGTGAGAAAATGTATTTACTGAGCTTCAGCAAAGGGTGGATTACAGAAAACTAGTAAATGAAGAATTAAAATAGATGAATGTTGGGCTGGAAATTCTTACTCTAGAAAATGTGAGTTTTTACATGTTTCTTTACCTCTTGTACAGAAACAGAAGAATTCAGTGCAGGTGCTGTCATGATAAAAGGTCATCCAAGAGTACATTCAGTTGACTTTCCTTTTTCTGGTGAATGTTGGGCTGTCTTTTGAAGGAAATTAAACCAGTAAATTTTCTGTAGCATTTTGCATATTTAAATTTTAAAGAAGGGGAGAAGCAGTGCTTTGAATGATTTACTGTTACTCATTCTCTGAGGTGGCTGTGAACCTGCAGTACTAGAAGTATGCAGTTTATAAAGTATTTTTTGTAGCTGTTATACAAATTGAAAATACAATAATTGTCCTGAGACACTTGGTTCAAACAATCTTCTAAAAGTGTCTTTGCAGAAATGGAAATAGTTTGAGAGGTTTATGTTTACAGAAGTAAAGCAAATAGCCTTTGATTTTCTTTTTCTAGTCACTGACTATGCCATCCCTCTTTTTAAAAAAAGAGGTTAAACTATTTTTGTGCCTATAAAAGTAGGTTGGTCCAAATGACTGAATAATATATGCAGTAGTCCTTCCTTAAATGAATTCTTGCTTTCTTGCTTTTTGTGAATGTGTTGCTGGCTGCCTTATGCTAGCATATATGTACCACTGTTTTAATAGTCCTGATTTCAGTGTGTATTTTTTAAAGCAGTAATAGTTTTGAACAGCAGAACAACAGAAGAACACAAAACCCAACAACAATGCTTTTTTCAGCTCAATCTCTTTTGCTGCAGGGGTATGTTGTAGTCCCACAAGGAGATTGAATAAAATCCCTGGCTGAACTATAGCTCAGCTGTTAGCAGTAGTCCTCTGCCCTCAATGGCTGGCAGTAGTGGAGAGTTCCTGGGGAACTATTTGACCTCTACCCTTTGGTTTGAATGTTCCAGTCAGAATCTGCTGCTTCTGTTTGTGCTCACTGTGAGTGCTTGATGCAGGTAAAGTGTGGGGTTGCTTTTCCTACTTTTTGGCTGCTTTATCTGTAGGGCACATCACATTTTCCTATTTCTAATTCAGAATGAAGTGTTGTATTGTCCGTATCTTAACAGTGTGTCTGTCTGTAGGATACTGCTTCTCACACCTTTTCTCCAAGTCCCATCAGGAAGCACTTCTGTTTCTAGTGCAGCAGTACTCTAAAACTTTTATGAGAACACAGCAAGCTGGCCAGTGCAATGCTGGGTGGGTTGTGACTCTGGTGCTTCTTTTCCTTTTCTCACCCCTGTGGTTTTCTTGTAACACTCACTAGTCTTTAGTGGTCAGTTATTAACATTGCTTCTGGTATTGTTGCACCTTCTTTGGCTGAGTTTTGCAGTTTCAAGTATATTACTTAATTCATTTGTCAGTTAGAAAAAGTTACACGTGAGACTGTTAATTTCTTCCAATACTGTAATTGTTTGCTGAACATTGCTGTTATATTTATTTTGACAGCAGAGGTAAAATACAAAAAATTCAGTTTTAAAACTGGAGTAATCCAAATGTGAGAAAAAAGAATTTTTTGTATTTTAGATGATTTGAGGATTTTTGAGAATCTAGTTGTATTGTTACTGTAGTATCATTTGGTGAAATGTGTTTACAGAATGTATTGCTTTTAAATATTCATGTGTTTTTTATATGGCTTATGGTCCTTAGTAGATCAGAATTGAACTGTGTAAAACAGAGAAATGTGACTGTCAGTGCTCAGAGAGCTTAGTTGGTGGTCTGTACACTCCAGGTGCTTCAGCACAGAAAATGTGTTACGATTCTTAATCATCAGCAGAAAAAAAGCAATTCTGTTTGCTGTTTCAGGTAGTAACTTTGTGATCAGTGAAGCAGAGATGAGGTTTGTAGGGCAGCAAGATACAGACTTCCAAAAATTTTGTAATGCAGTTTTCCTCCCACTGAGAGCACACGTGCCTAATAGTTTGCTAGCAGTGCAAAGATAACAGCTCAAGCTCACAATAAAGTGGTTGGGTAATACTGTAGTGTTGACTCCAAAGTACTTTGAGTGCATTTGTTTTGTTTTAAATGAGATAAGCATTACATCAGTAGTAGAAGCTATTGGAACACTAAAAGGGTCATTTTAATATTTTAGGAATCATCTAGTCAACAGTAGTTGTTAATTTCCATGTCATTGAAAAATAAATCTTTGTTACTATAAATCAGAATAAGAGCAAGCTAATATATAGCATTCATTTAAAGCTAGTCATGCAGGGAGTACTAGTGTGTTAGCTGTCAGAAGGCTGTGAAGGAAAGTCCTTCCTTCACAAGAAAAGAAATTTCCCAGTTTTGTTCTTTTTTCCACATCCACTTCTCTGTCACACTCATGTGCCTGATGAGCTCAGCACACCCTGGTCAAGAGCAGAGTCAGCAAGTTACAGGTGCTCACCAGACTCCAGCAGGCAGAGCAGGGTGGCAGAGGCACAGCAGAGGGGTGGGACTGTCAGTGTTAAACTTCATTGAAGCAGAGTAGCTGAACAGTCAGAAGGTTTCAATTTCCACCCCTTGCATTCAAGCTTGTAGACTCAGTGTTGTCTTTCAGAATGTCAGTCCTGGCAGATCAGTTGTTTGCTTAGGAGAAAAAAGTTCTTGTTATAAGGGGCAGAGATTGGTGATGGCAAGATTCAGTAGCATGTTTATGTACTATTCAAACTGAGAAGCTAAAAGTGCTTAGATAAAATGGAAGATCGTTTTGGCACAACTGCTGAAAATGATCTGTTGTTTTTTTCCTGAAAGGATCGTTTGGCCATGTTATTTAAAAATTCCCAATTTTGGTGCCGTCACACAGGAATATTCCCATTCTGACTTGACCTGGTGTTTCAGCAAAAACTTCAACAAACCTCTTTGCAGAACTTAAACTGCATCTTTTGTCATACAGGTTCTTGTCATATGAAATTCTGAAAGACAACTTAGATTTCTTTCCTTTTTGTCCAGAAGATGTGATTATGGGTTATGAATAGAAAGTTCTTCTCCAATCACTGTGGTCTTCAAAAATTATTTTCATTATAAAGAGGCTTTTTCCTGCTCCATTTTAATGTTGAACCAATTAATAGTTCTTCCCATGAAGTTAATCTCCACATCTAATGGTGTTTCTTTTTGCCATCCGCTTATTTTGTTTTCCTCCCTTTTTTTATGTTTTGGATGGCTTTATTTTTTGGTCATTTTTTCCCACATGAATAAAGTTGTTTAGTTCTATAATACAGTTCTTTATGTAAGCTGAGTCTAATAAACTTGTTTGCATAATTGTCAGAAAGTGAACCGTATTTTCGTGTTATCGCCCCAAAGTGAATAGACTTTTAAAGTTTTTTTAAAAGCTCCAGATATTGAGACTTTGTGCATAACTTATAATGGAAAAATTGGTGCAAAGTCATATTTTTAAAACCACAACAAGTAATTTTAAAAATAATGTAATATCCTTTTCTTTTTTTTAGTTCTTCAGAGGAAGAGATCAAATAAATTTTTTTTAATGAAGTTATGCTCTTTCTAGTTTTAGTTTTTATTTAATTTTTTTTATTATTTAAAAAGCTTTCCTTGGGACTTCCATGATAAAAGCTGAAGTTTTAGGTGAGGTTAGAGTCATTTGCATAGCATTTGTTTTGAAATTGATGTTGACAATGAAGAGGCTGCAGCCTTGCCCTGTTCTGCTTCTTCAGCCATAGTCTGTACTGTAAAGCCTGCAAAAGTTGTTACAAAATTTTCTTTGTAAGACATGGATTAATTTGCATTTTCCATTGGTAAAATTCCAGTTATTACAAAATTGGTCTGGTTCTTAATGATTCAGGTTAGGTTTATGAATGACTGCCATGTAATCCAAATCCTTATTCAGCAATAATAGTGTAGATTGCTTGTTAAGGTCCGTGAGTTGATGTTGATACAGGTGTAGGGACCAGTGTATCAGAATTGTAAACTACAGGATTTAAATTTGTGGAGATATTTAACTTTTCTCAGCATGCTGTGTTCATCTCGATTGTGTTTCATGATGTTTGAGGGCTTCCAAGTGCACTTAAGAACTACAGGATTGTATTACTAATAAGCATTTTTAAAGCTCTAATAAACCAGAAAACAGTGTTTAGATTTTGAAAAGTAAACTTAATTCTGTGGCAAAATAAACAATGAAACAGTCTCTTGGAAAAAGGGAATTAGGGAGGAAAAGAAAGGAATGAGGAGTTTCTGCTTCTATTTGTGGAAAGAGCAGGGGAAATGCATGCGCCCGAGTGAGTGATGTCTGAGGGTCTTTGTCAGACAAGTATTTTGTCTTGAGGAGTTCTGACTAGTTAAATTAACTTCAAAAGGCAAAAGTTACAGGCTCTGTACAGCATAATAAATTAAATCAGATTTTAACCTTCGTAGTTACATTATTCAAAAATGGATGTGAAACTGTGGGGAGATTTTGATTTGTTGGCAGTATTTCTAGGATTTGGTATCCTGTCTGAGCCATGAAGTAAAATAGATGGGTTTAAATTCAGCTAAGAAAGTTGTGACTATATACAACTATGTTGTAGTCTATAACTTTTATGTTTCCAACACGGGGGAGTTTCCTTTTGTGAAGAAGAGGTAAAGATGATGGGTTGAGATAAGAGAAATTTACTGGAAACTGCAGTGAAATAAGAAATGAATAGTAAAAGCAGCATTAGTAGAAGGGTGTATAAGAGAGGTGAAAATTCACTTATGAACAAAAGCTCACCGAGGGGGAACCACAATATGGGAACTGCTGCCACCTTCTCAGACTGCAGAAAGACTCCATTCCCCAGCCCTGGCAGAGAAATGAGGTGATGCAGAAGAACTGCTCTTCCTGGCTGCTGCAGAAATTAACCCTGTGCTGGCCAGAACCAGGATGTTATCCACCCCTTATTCTATACCACCTACATCATGCCCAGATCTACACCTTCCAATTGCTGTGCTCCTGGATAATTGCAAGATGTATCAGAAACTCAGATTGGTGTATCTGAAAAGCAGTCCATACTCACTGTTCATGGTAGCTATAGCATACAGTGACAGTGTCATTCAGCAGCTAGTGTTTTAAAATTTAACATTACAGGCTATTCTCACATAAGAATCAAATGCCCTTTAGGTACACATAGTGTTCCCTGTCCCTCTGCATTACCCACCAAGTGCACCCAGCTCCTTGAGCAAAAACATGGATGGGTTTGCCTGCTCTGTGGATGGGTTTTGCCTTTGCCTGAGGAAGGACTAATTCAAGCCTTCTTCCCTGACACATTCTTAATATGCGCCATAGGGACTTAATCCCCTTCTATGGTACATGGAAGTTCTTTTTCAACAGGGCCAGCTCACTTGGTAGAGCTTCTAGTGTTAACTTTGCTGGTGGCCTTTGCTGAATGCATCTCCCAATATTTGAAGGTTCTACCACTTACTGCTTTCAATGTGTTTTTTAACAGTCTGTCGTACAGTTCAGTTTTCCCAGAGGCTGGTGCATGATAAAGGGAGTATGATATACCCACTCCACACTGTGGCCCAGATGTCTGTGAGGCTGTTTCTGAAATGAGTCCCATTCTCTGATTTGATTCTTTCAGGGTACCATGTTGCTACAGGACTTGCTTTTCAAGGCCCAAGGTTGTGTACCAGGCAGTGGTGTGAGGCTCAGAGTATGTCTCTAGCCATCCAGTGGTTGTTCCTATCGTTGTAAGCATGTAGAGCTTGCCATGGTGGGTTTGTGGAAGTGTGATATAATCAATCTGCCAGGCTTTCCTATAGTTAGTTTTCACAATCATCCACCACACAACAGGGGCTTTATCCACTTGGTCTGCTTGATTGCAGTGCATGTTTCACAGTTGTGGATAACCTGGAGATACTGTCCCTGGTTAAATCCAGTCCTCAGGAGCTTGTCAGTATGATGGATCTCTTTGCTCATGATGTGAGATGCCATGAGCCCACTGAGCCAGAAATATTTCACCCTTATTTTGCCAGTCCAGATGCATCTGAGACATTTTTATCTTGGCAGCTTGGTCCACCCATTCATTGTTGCAATGTTCTTCAGTAGCCCAACTCTTGGGAATCTGCATGACAGACTTTCACAATCAACTTCTCTACCTGAGCAGTGATGTCTTGCCACAATACAGCAGCCCAGATGGTTTTCCCTCTCCAGTATCAATTGGTCTTTTTCCATCAGTCCAGCCACCCTCACAGAGCATTTGCTACTACAGGTGACTCATTGTACAGGTAGAGTGTTAGTAATTTTGTCTCATTCAGTGCTATCTAAAGCCAGCTGGATGGCTTTTCAGCAGACTTGATCCACCTTGTCCATCAGTAGCTTCTGTGGCTTGCCTTGTAGAACTCTGTATGGCAGCTTTCCATTTTCAGTGTGTCCCTGTAATACAGCAGGAACCATCAGTGAAGAGACTATCACTTTTCATTTGGTAGTAGCTGTTCTCCTCAGCATATGTCCCCTTTTCCTTTTCCTCGTCTGATGATGATAGTTTGAAATTTTTGTCTTTGGGCCAGTTTATGATGGCTTCCAAGATCCAAGGTTGATTAGGGCTTCCTGTTGAGTTTGCTGTGTAACCAGCATGACCCACTTGCTATACATAGCATCAGGTGTGGAAGGGACTTCTCCCTTGCACATCCAGCCCAGCAGGGCAGTCAAGATACCAGGAATAGCTGTACTTTGGTACCAATCACTTCTGAAGCAACTCAAACCCCTTATTGAGTTGCTAGTATCTTTTTTTTTTAGTTGGGGCGTAGCAGGCCTCGGATCTTTTTTATCCTGACTGCAGAACTCCAGGAATTGTCCTTGAGTCTCCCCAGGTGCTTTTTACCAGAGACTCCAGGAAGGACCATTCTCCCTGACTGTAGCATAGAGCAGATTTTTCATGCCTTCTGTCTTGACTGGCCCAAGGGCTACTGCATGATCCTGTTTTGTTTAAAAGCTTGTTTTTCAGGACCCCATTTGAAATCATTCTTCCATGTCACATAATGGAGAGGCCTGACAGTGACTGTAATCTGGAATTTGCATTCTCAAAAACCCCACAGCACCTAGGAAAGCTTGTGCTTACTATTTGCTCATTGGTGGGGACATAGCTGATATTTTGTTCACCACATCCATTGTCCATCTTGCCATTTTTCTTCTAAAAACTGAATTTCCTGGTCAAGTTCCTTGACCCTACTTTGCTTTATGGCAAAATTGGCCTTCTGACGTTCAAGCATGTGTGGCACAGCAGCATGCAGTGTTGGTGTTACTTCATTCATGCCACGACCGTCCACTGTCAGTCTCCACTCTCCATTGAACTTACACGCTGGCCATATGAGCTATTAAAGTGTGAGTTGAGTCTTGCTGATGTTTCCTGGCTCTCCAGTTAGCAAATCATCTCATGGATGAGAGTCACAGAGTCCCAGTTGGTGTGGTATTGTTAATAGTGACTGGTTGTGGTAGCAGTTGGGTACCTGTTGTTCTTCAGCCTTCAGCAATCTCAGAACAGAAGGATCCTCTGACCAGCAAGGTGTTCAGCTGATTTCCTCTGGCTCTAGAACATATATCCCAAATACCCAACAAATGCCCTTTTGTGTCTTTGAAATACCCTCCCCTGAAATGATGTATGCTAAGGATGCATGATATTTCTGGGTCAGTCACAGTGGGGTAGTTCTGTCATTCCTTCCCAGTCAGATTCACTTAGCTTCCAGTACAGTCAACTGTTGGGATCCCCCTGTCACTGCAGAAATACAGATGGCTTCTGCCCCTACATATCTTAACGGTATCAGAGTATGTTATGTGCTTGTGTCAACTAAAGCCTTATACTCTATGGGTCAGATGTGCCAGGCCATTGGATCCAATGACAGGATCCATTGGGCCAATAGATCTGATTGTCCCTTTCCCCCATCTGGCTGGGGGCATGGCCCCTTTAGTCCTGATCATAGTTCTCATTGCTCACTGTTTGTAAACATGAACTTGAGGTCCCTTCTAGAAGATCAGAAGTAACATCAACTCTTCTGTTTGAGAACTTGCCCACTGAAAACTGGAGTGACATTTGTCCTTGAAGAATTTCCTGTCATGGTTGTTTTTCCACACATTCAGCTCATGTACCTGTACTGCTAGGGTAGAGGTGGGTTTTCCACCCTACTTCCTCATGTCCTTTATTTTGCTCACAGAAAAACAAGGTTACCTTGTCCTGTGTGTCTTCTCTTTTGAGCAGAGAGGTGCTTGCTCCCAATAGCAGAGACTTTGGTCTGTACTGGTAGGGCATGGGACATTTCCTCACTGACTTTATCAAGTCTAACCAAAGTCTTAGACAGTCTCCACAGCCGAGGAGTGGGTCAAGATGATTTTCATATTGCTGGAGTTGGGTAGTGTCATGAAGCACTGTTTGTTCTTCTTTAATTCACATAAATGCCAGTGAGTTGGCATGTGACATGCTCTGTACAAACTGCTGCCACGTGGATTGTGTGCACTGGACCTGATCTGAATCTGTAGGAGACTGCTTGTTACTTGAATCTGTGTAGATTTCCTCCAGCACATCTGATTCATGTACTGGATACTTTTTTTCCATAGCATTCTACCTGCTGGGGTGCACAGCTAGATTGTCCTTGAGACAATACCTTCCTTTCTGCGTGACAGGAGTCACCTCCAAACGCTGAGAGTTTGTCTTCTTCCCAATTCCCTTTTCAATGCCCATGTCCCAGGCTTCACTGCCATCTAGTTTTATATCATGGGTCTTGATACCCCAGCATTGGAGCAGCTAGGTCACCAGGGGTTCATTTGACTGGCAGCTAAAATCTTTCTGCGTATCTCACAACACAGAGACAGGGATTGGGTGATTATCTTTGGCCCTTCTTCTTCCTGCTGTTGTGAGGGTTCTACTTCCTCTTCATCCCTCACGAACTGAACTGATTTGATCTTAGATTTCTTCTTTTGTATAGGGGCAGCTGCTACTGGCACAGGGTTCTTCCTCAGGTTCAGCTGCTGTTTGAGTGGTGTCAGTACCTGTTTGTTTTCATCCTGTTCTCCCTGAGGGACTCTACTATTGAACTGTGTCTGGTAAAGAGTAGTCAGTGCCCAACATGCTGCAATGATTTGCTCCCCTCTGGAGATGTCACGCCTTCCTTCTTGAAAATACTCCGTTGCTTTGTCGGGATCCTGTAGTTGTTCAGGGGTGAGCTTCCAAACCACTGAAGCAGAGAATTTCCCCCAAAACTGGTCCATTTTCTTCCACATTCCATGCCACTCATGACTATCCACCTGCAGACCTTATTAACAGCCTAAGGATGTCCAAAATTCTCAAAAGCTGGTTTAACAGGCCTGGAAGGGACAAAGGGCATAAAAAGCTGGGGAAAATTACCTGCCCTGGTTCCCCCACAGACTAGGTACAATTTTGGTAGGCTGCAAAGGAAGCATAAAAGAGCATTACTGGACACACATTCCAAATGACCCTCATTGCCTCATATATCATAAACTGGTCTCCCACAATACAGCAACACAGCAATCCTGATCCCTCTCTCTTCCTGGCCTGAAAAAAGTGCCATGGTGGGCACACAGGGCGTATATAGGAATGTATATAGCCTTAGGTACCACAACCATGTGAGCAGACCAAGCAACATTGTGACCGTTGACTCCCTGCCTAGTACAACAAATGCTTAAATCAAATTTGTTTCAAACCACTCTGGTCAGATTTGATTATCTCAACCCTTTGTTCCCCATTGGGTGACAAATAAAGCTGTTGAGGTTTATGATCAGTGTTCCCAAGCGTTGTTCATTCATTGCTTCCTCCCTCTCCCCTGTGACAGGCTAGAGAGCAGAATTGGAGGCACAAAAGGGAAAGATTGCAGCTTGAGATAAGAAAAATTTACAGGAATCAGCAATGAAATAAGAAATGAACACTAAGAGCAATGATATTAATGAAAATGTGTATAAGAGAGACAATTCACACTATGCTGACTGGAAGACAGCTCCCTTACTCTTGCCCCTGGGATAGAAGTGAGGTGGTATAGAATAACCAACCATTCTGGTTAACCAGAATAATAGTATTCTGGTCAACTCCAAAAATTAACCTTATCCTTGCCAAAACCAGCACAGCTACTTAATACTAACAAGAAATACTTGAATTTCTACCCATGTTTTTACAGGGTTTTGTTAATGGGGTTTTTTTTGTTTTGTTTTGTTTCTTTGGTTTTTGGGTTTTTTTTCAAAAACAGTTTTATAGCTTGAATTTCAATAATAATTACTTAATTTGTGTAATACAGTGATGCTCTGAACAGTAATTATACTCTGTGTCCTCTGTGATGTTAAATACCAGTTCTAATGTGATGTACAGTCATAATCATAGAGATGTATTCTTTTATAGCATTTAATGTTTTGGTTTTGAGCTGTTAAACATCTCAGAAGATTGAAATGTTAGCATTAGGCATTATCCGTGCTTTGTATCCTGTCTCCAGGCTTAATAGGGTGATTGTACAAAAATATCTTTCATAGATACTTATTCGTATTTTAACACATACTTAAAATACCTGCAGTAATAGAGCTGTGAAATAGTGTCTCCATGTTGTCTGAAAGAAATAACTTGGCTGTATTGTGTAGATGCAATTCAGTGTGCATTTTATAGCATAAAAACTCAAACTAAAGCAGTTTGACAGACCTTGTGGAATTCAGTGGTTTGAGTGACATGTTTTGAGTTCTGTTATTCAAGAAATAAGTGAATACCCAGGACTGGGTAGGTATAAGGTTTATTTTAACTGCATTGTTAGCTTGAGTTTGCCATTGATTCAATGTTATTTTCTGTTCAGAACTGCAGCATGGGTGAAAAGCACTTACGGCTGTTTGTTAATGCTGGTATGGTTTGAGGGTCAGGTACTTGCTTACATGAATGAATAATACAGGAGTGAGTTGCTTCTTTACTTAAAATAACTTAATATTTAACTGTGAAGACAAGCCTAAATACATTAACTGTGTTTGAAACTAGTGTTGGCAGTTGCTCAGTATTCTTTTAATTTTGAAATGAGGGTATTTTGTGTTTTGGGGGTTTTTTAATGGTTGTTTTTCTGGTAAGGTTCTCAAAACTGTAGGTAGCAGGCTTGTACGTATAAGTACTAATGTGCCCCGTTGTGCTTATTTCCCTTGCTTTTGTCCGCCAGTGTATCTTGATCTTATTTGGACTATGACAGATCCAAGTTCAATTTAAACTTTACATGTTTTTGTTTAGTATGATAAAATTCTTGTTTGTTAGATGTGTCTTGACCTGCAGTTGTCTTAATGTTTATTTTGAACACTGTCGCGTAAGATTTTATATGCAATACTTATAACAAAAACTTTTTTTTACTAATGGCTTAGTGTTTTAATGGTAACTAATATCTAATCAACTGTCCTGCTTCACATGTTATTGAAAACCGTACGGAAATTTTGTAACTGGATTTTCTTTTTTTCCCTGTCTTCAATCTTTGTAACCCATTTTGTCCCTTTTAAAGTCGTTCTTGCATAAGCTCCTGGCTAAATTACCAGGTCCCTTCACAGATACGTTGCAACCAACTCTGAGGAGACTATAACTAGATATGGGCAAATCTTTTTCAGAATTTTGCTTGAAACTTTAAAATACGTCTCTGTGTCCTGGCTGTTGCATCTTTTCAAGCTTTCAAATTTGGATTCTTCAGCAGGTTTTCTTGGTTCAGATTTCTCAGCTACTTGTCTGGAAAAAGTTTTCTGGAGTATCTGTGACCTTTATAAGCTATTTATACAGTAACAGCATGAAGCAGAAATCCTCTTTCCAGTGAGATTAGAAATCTTAGTGAAAAGATTTACACATCATCACTCACTTCTGTAATTTTTTATGTTTATCTTTTTAGGGTTCTTCTCCAAATTAGTCTTGGAAGTTGCAGTTAAAGTTACTGGAATACAAAAGCTGTTAGAAATTCTGTAACATTTTATTCTTAGGTAGTAAAACAAAACAAGACCTTTTCACTTCTTTACTAATGAAGTTTACATCCTCTTACTTTGACCATTTCTCCAAATAAAAAAATAAAGCACACCCTTAAAGTAAAAAAAACTTCCCAGCCCGTTTTCCCAATTAATTTAAACTTTTGCCTGAAATGTAGACTGTCCAGGTTGACCTTCTCTGCCCAGTTTGAGGTGGGTTTAAAATCCAGGTCTTCATTGCTGTAGGCAAACATCCTGCATGAGATGTTGGATCTGTAGCTTTACACTCTGCATCCAACTTCTGTGGTGCTGTAAGGTGTTAATCTTGGCTGAATTTAGGGGCAGGGGTCTCTGAAGGTTTTATGAGAATGAGGGAAGAGGGAGCTAAGATTAAAATATAATGGTCCAGGTTTCTTAAAGGAAGGATATTTGAAGTGACTGATGGTGCACCTATAGTAAGTTGACACACATTCATTGAAGAGATTTCTCACAGTATTGGAATGGAAAAGCAACTTTCAGTTAAGTGGAAATCATATTTAAAATTAATTAAATAATTTATATTCATCAGAACAAATTGCTGTACAGTATAATTGAATTTAAGTACTGTGTATTTCTTTGGCTAATAAGTGGTAATATTACCTAAAATGGTATTAATAAAATAAAGGATATAGGACTTAATACTTCAGAAGAAGCTGACAACTTAAAAATTAATTATGGGCAGAGAAATTTTTAGCTGTTTTTCTACACTGCTGTGGGGATGTTAACAGCACTGTTTTTACATTTCTAGTACAGCACATTATCCTTTCTAAATCCTCAGTAATATAGCTGGATTTTGTATGATAGACTTATATTTATGGCTTCTTGTACTGGTCTCTTCATAAATGAGGCATGGCTTACACCCTCCCCTCAAATTTGACACAGTAGCCTATATGTGAAATTTGTGGCTCTAAGGTTTTTGTTCATAGTATATGTTTGTACTATATAGAAAGATTGAAATCATAAGTAAAAATATAGACTGTGAGTGTAGGCACACTAAAAGAAACTATCAGTAAGGAATTTTTGGCCCATATTTGCCATAAAAGCTAAGGAAAAAAATGTCCCATTTTTAATACTGGCTGCTTTTCATGCAATATCTTGAAATGGAAAAGTTGTGTGTGCTCCTAATAAATATTAGGTTCAGTACTGTAAATTGCATTAGAAATCAGCTATCTTCAGTTTTTGTTCTACTAATGTTGTGAGGTTTTTTTCTTAAAATGGTAGTTAGGCATTTGATCTTCTGAATTTGAGTATTGTACTAGTGAGCTGCCAGGTTATATTGGGGAAAATGAAAAATACTCTCTGTCTTCTGTTCAGAGTCTGCATCTGTGGACAAGTCTGTATCCCATTCTTGCACAACTCCTTCTACATCTTCTGCTTCTGGACTGAATCCAACTTCTGCGCCTGCTTCATCTGCTCCTACAGTTCCTGTTTCACCTATCCCACAATCACCAATTCCTCCATTACTTCAGGACCCAAATCTCCTTCGACAGCTGCTGCCTGCTCTGCAAGCCACCTTGCAGCTTAATAATTCTAGCGTAGATATATCCAAAATCAATGAAGGTAAGGATTCTTTAAAGTTCATGTCATCTCTCATTTGCATACATTAGTGTATTATTGGATGCCAGGGTGTAGTAAATTAAAGCCTTATTTTAAATAAAATGTGAATGAATGAATCCCTAGGTAAAGTGGAGATTTTGTGGGTTTTTTCCCATTAAAACTTTCAGCATTTAAGGTTTTCAAATTGATAAATGTTGACGTACATGAGCAGTCCAATTGAGACTGGTGACTTAATCTCTGTATCAGCATTTGTCTGTTGCACAAAATTTCGTTAGAGCTCTTTGTTCTTTTGTT
This sequence comes from Turdus rufiventris, assembly GCA_013186435.1. Lineage (NCBI taxonomy): Eukaryota > Metazoa > Chordata > Aves > Passeriformes > Turdidae > Turdus > Turdus rufiventris. Next base: position 4,238,419 of record PYHW01009604.1, on the reverse strand, counting down.
TCGTGCACTGTTCTTTGTTTTCTGTAGTTTGTGCTGCTGTTCTGTTAATGTGTGTTGCAAATAGTGAAACTTCTAGGGGTTCTTAAATCTTGTTACCTAACAACTTTTTTCTTTAGCATAACAAGTTAGCCTCTCTGAATACAGATAGTGTATCAGTAACTTTGCTGGCCAGTGAAATTTTGTACATTTAATCGGTGTGTCCCTTAGATTTTTGTCACGTTGGCTTAGTTTGTTAGAAGTCAGTTTATCACTTTACCTACAGTGCCTTTTGCTGCAAGAGCAGGTAGAGTTGATGTATTTTGAATGCAGTTTTATATAATGTGTCTGCATGTGACAGGTTACTTTGATAAAGTGGCGTAGGATTTTTTGTTTGCTTCTTGTGTACAGATCACCAATTTAAATAGAAAGTAAAACATTTCCTTGTAGTGCTGAGAGTTAATTGTCTTTAATTATCTGAAATTGCAAATCAAGTGAAAATATGTGCAAAATATTCTGTACCTTGCAATTATTTGTCAACAAGTATTTTGTCTTCATTCGGTACTAGTAGGTAAGTAGGTCACTGGTTTCTTTTTCCTGTGCAGAGAGAAGCCTTAAAACTAGTGCAATAGGTGGGATTGAAAAAAGGAGTGTTACAGTTGTGTTGAAAAATGAAAGGTGCAGTCAACTCCAATTGTATTTTATTAAAAAGCTGCCTGGTGGAATTTCTAGTAATTTTCTCTTGCCATAACTGAGCAGCAGCTATGTATGTCTTAGAACAAGAGTGTTCAGAATTGTTCCGATGGCATGAGGGCCTGGCTGTGTCCATGTGGGCAGAGGGACTTCACCTTCCACAGCAGGGCTGCCCTTACTGTGAACGTGATTCAGAGTTATTCTGTGCTTGTGCTGGTGAGTCAGTTTTTTTCAGGAGTGTGCATGGCTGGAATGTATGTTCAGGAAGTATCTCACAGAGCCTGTAGACCTTCTGGGAAAGGTTAGTTCAGAAGCTTGTAGTTCAGGGTCTTGTAATCTCATACTGCAAGATAATCTTCCTGTGTTGCGCAGTTTTAAAATGGTTAAAAGTGGTTTTTTTACTGGGGGGGATGACATGGGACAACTAAACCCAGAACAGATAAGGGTTTTGGATTTTTTGTAAGAAGCACAGATTTTAAACTTGAATGATGCTTGTTTTCCTCTTGAGCACGAAATCTGCCCCGTGTCTTTTAGTGAGTTAAAGTGATTCTGCGTTTTGCTTTTTTAAAAAATTATTGTAGTGTAAAAAAAGTCACGCACATTCTGCTTACTACAGTAGCAAATTGAACAAATTTTCTCTTGCTGTTTGCAAGAATTATTACTGATCCATAGCGTCAAGTGGAAGAGTTGAAGTTATTTTTTTTAAAGAATTTTTGTGAGTGTCCTGAAGTTAAATCTTGTAAAGAAAGAAATTGCTTGACATTCCAAGTCAACTTGAAATCAAGTAACTGAAAATTCAGGTGGATCTTTGGTCATGGTAGATACAGGAAATAAATCTGAAAGAGTGTACCTTAAATGTAATTAGCCAGTTTGAACAGTTGAAAGTGTTCGTCTAGAATTGTCAGTAAAACAGAATGTTTGTTTTCAGTTCTAACAGCAGCTGTGACACAAGCCTCTCTGCAGTCTATACTCCATAAAATTCTTACTGCTGGACCATCTGCTTTCAATATCACCTCCCTAATTTCTCAAGCTGCACAACTGTCTACGCAAGGTATTCACAGTCTTTTTTTCACTTACGTAAGTTTGTTACACAGCGTTTTAAAAAGGCTGATGCTGTTGTAGAATCTGAATAATCATATCTCTAGCCACACCGTGTGGAGAGTGTTGAATTACTTTTTTCAAAGAGACGATAAAAACTTGTTATTGATGAGCAGGAACCTGATACACAACTAAGTACCATGCTTCTCTGTGTCACCTTTTGGGATTTTCTTTGTACGTTAAGTAATTCTGTATGACTAATGTGAAACTTCAGTGAGACCATCTCAGTTTATTCTGGACTGGAATTAGGTGTTATTTAACAGTATAAAACTCAGCTCTTCCTTACTTCATAACCCATCTTGTGACTCTTGGGGGGCAGGCTTTAAATTCTTAAAAGTTTACTCTGTCTGGTGGAGGCCTTTTTTTTAATCTTCCAGCCAAGATACTGTTTCAGGTATTTGCAATATGTTGTGGCTTGTAACTTCATAAAAAACTTTAAAACTTAGATTTAGAAACTTAAATCTAAACAACAAATTTACGTACAATAAATGAGTAGGTAAGCAGTACTAATGGTAACTTTTAACCATGGGTGGGGAACTGTTGGTATATGCCTAGAATTGGTTAATAGGTTTCTATATAAACTGTTCATGCTTTCTTCTGGTTAAATCAAGTTGAGTGCTCTAAAATGAGTCACAAATGATTTAGTCTCTTGTTTAAAAAACATTTCCTAATGGCTTCTTCTTTCCCCCTCCCCTGAATTTTAGAAGTGGGGAGTTTAGGGGAAATACAATTCCTTAGCTAGGATTGTTGAACATTTCGTTGTTCTAGTTGCTCACAGTGAACATGTTTCTATATCATCTAATACAGCATACTCCAAAGTACCAAAAAAATCTAATTCACATTTAAGATAGGAAATGTTTTTATTAAAAGCAAGTTTTTTCCTTTACAGCTCAGCCATCTAATCAGTCTCCAATGTCTTTAACATCTGATGCCTCATCGCCAAGATCATACGTGTCTCCAAGGATAAGCACGCCGCAGACTAACACTGTTCCACTTAAGCCTTTGATGACTACGCCACCAGTATCATCCCAGCAGAAGGTAAGCTCCTTTTCACTTATGCTAAATTGTAGTAAGAAGCCATTACACATAGTATTAAGTATTGCTCCTATATATCCGTGTACTTAACAGTTGTATTGATGATGATAAAATACGTATGTTATCTTTCCCAATAGAAACAAACTACTGGAAGTAACCACTTGACTGTATTCTGGCAGTGCAGCTCCAGTATGAAATCTAGTTTACTTTTCTTGAAGAAATTCTTATGCTGGTTTCAGAGGCTGTCTGGAGATATTACCAAGGCATCACTATTCTAGCATATTTAAATAGAAACAAAGACTTACTTCAGAGGCAACAGCTGACACAATTCTCTAGACGTACCCAATCAAAGATGTTCAGAATGGGAGAGAACTTCTTGAGGAAATTAACTTGATGTTGTGTTAGATTTGGTTTAGAAATGTTCTAGGTGCTTACAGATCAGTAACATAATGTCCCTTTCCCTTCCTGCCCCCTCACCTCTGTTCATTCAGAATTCTTTCATTGGATCAGTAACTGGGAAATGTAAATTGAAGGGAGTGTATAAGCTCCTAAGGTTCTTTCTGAGAAGCATTACTGTAGACCTTGGGGTGAGACACCCCCACCTTCCTAAAATCTGTGTTCTCTATCACTACCCCTGCTTAGCTAAGGTATGTTTTTTCAATTTTTTGCTCACAAGTATACCTCTAATAACTTGGATGCTTTTGAGGAATACTTTTCAGGAGAACACATTGCGTTTCTCATTATATTCCAAATGCCTCGTTGTCTTTCATCAGATTTTTTTCATGAGTACAAAGAAAACTAAGGTACTCTCCCAGTTTCTTGTGATTCACAATGATACAATGAATTATAAAAGCTTCATGTGTGTACCGGTACTGGTTGTTACCTTGGTTTCTGCCCCTGGATTGCATTCTCAAGCTGTGTTCATATCCCATAGCTAGGTGGCAAGTCACGGAATTATCAAATAGCAGGGTTGAGGTATTTGGCACTTCCAAATCCTGAGATGTGAAAAAGAATCTTAAGTTGTATACTGTTGATAACTGGAAGTAGATCTCTTCTGGTCTCTACAACCCGGACATTGTTTGTTAGTCCCAGAAGTAATGAATTCTGGTTCAGCAGCAGCTACTTCACCAGTTCAGTAGGGAAAGAACTGTCTTGATAGTTCTTGTATTTATGTAACTCAGTTTGTGAGCTGGGAACTTAGATGGTGATAGCTCAATGTGAGCATGTCTGTTTTGGATATGTCAGTCAGACTAGCTTGTCCAGTTTTAAGGTTTGAGATAAATTATGCCTAATCAAGATGTGGTGCTGTGCCAGGACACACTTTGTTTTAGAGCAAGGGGCTTAGGACAGACCAAGCTGAACTGGCCCTTTGCAAGCAGAGCCCAGTGCCAGATGCACAGGTATTTGAGCTTGCTGTAGCACTGCAGCAGTGCCATTGGCATAGTACTGTTGCTTAGGACTGCTTGAACACGTCAGTACTCTTTCAGACTGAAGCTGGTGTGTCTGCCTGCAGGTGTGCTGTGTGCAGCTTGGGGGTCACAGACTCCAGGAACCTGTGTCTCACCTTTTGCCTTTTTGCTGTGCCTGTATTGTGTGATCAGAAACTGTTCTGAATTTCTGCAAAACAGCTGTGTAATGCACTTTGCACAGACTGGTCAAACTCAGTGAGGATGTTGCTGTTGGTTGGTTGGTTGGTTTGTTTTTTGAATTTATTTAGCCCTTACTGTTTTTCTGTTTCTGGTATATGTATTTACAGTCTTTGAAACACTTGGAAAACATAGAATAGTTGAGAGGTTTTGCAGTTCGTTTATCTTAAAAATTCCACTTTTTCTTTAAGGTTCTTTGTTTGTTATTTTTACCAGCCAGGGAGCTGGTTACTTTACCAGTTTGGATCTGCAGCATGATTCCATTATTGCTGTTGGACTTTCCTTTTGAAATTGTTCTGTTCAAACAGCCTTGATGGTTTAATGTCTGCTCACAGGCTGAGCAATATGCAGGCATTAATAGCAAAGTTCTTCATGCTATACATTTCAAAGGTACTTGTGTAGTGTGTTCTCATAAATCAGTTTACAAACCACTACTGTTACACCCCACTCAACTATATAGTTGTGTTTATTTCAGCAGAGTGATCCTACAGTTACCTTGCTTTTTCCTTTTAGTACCATGGGCGTTTAATGTCCTACTCAGACTTTTTTAGTATATACCTATTAATCAAAAAAAGGAACACATTTTCATTTTGATGATTTTAAAAGGTGACTTTTCCTCTTACTTATGTGTTTGATTTTTGCATTAAGACTCCCCCTTGTGTATTTAAATGAATCAAGTTATGTCTTGAGTTTAGCAGATAGTGTCTGGCTTACTATGTGTGGTTTGTTTCACAGAAGTCTGTTTCTAAAATAGAGAATTTCTGGATGTTCAGGTGACCACTAGTTAGCTAGTAATCTACACTAATGTGAAGTCAGCAAATGCCAGACAGGCTGGACAGTTTGGGGTTTTTTATCATTATGGATCCGTAGAAGCCATTTCTTCTTTGCTCCCTCCCTTTTCTCTTAAAATTGTTAGCTTGATTTTGTGGAGTGCAGGATAAATTTTGAAGCTGAACCTCTCTTGCATATACTTTTAAAATTAACTGAAGTAGGTAAAACGTTGGGCAAGAAGTATCTTGAACTTCATTTGCTGTAAATTAAACATTATTGTATTCCCAAACTTCTCATCCTGACGTAGTTCAGAAATTCAAAGAGAAGACTGTATCTTACTGCTGGTATCTTAACACCTTGCATTGAATGTGTACTGCAAAGGAAAAGCAAGAAGGTACTGATGACTATTTTTGTAGATGCCTGTGAGTTTAGAACTTAGAGAAAAGGGAGCAGCAAGCTGATAAATATGCTTTAGATTTTCTTTTCTTTTTTGATAGAGATGTTTTTAATGTGCTTGTGATGTAATTATGTTCTTGACACTGTGTAATGTATTTTCAAGTAGGGAGCTCTTAAGTATGTACATGAAGATTTTATTTGAACAGCTCTTCTGAGGCTGAAAATTAGCTCAGTGCTCAGATGGAAGATACAGTCAAAAATAATATTGAGTTGAACTGTTTTGCCTAGTAAGCTTGTAATATTTTGACAAGTCACGTGGGTCTAAACTTGCTTCTGTTATGTCTATTAATAACTCCTTCTTAGTAAAAAAAACAAAATCTTTTGCAGCTGTGGAACTAGAATTTTTTTTTGAAGAACACCCTGTAAAGAGAATAAAAATTGTGTCAACAAAAGACCTCATATTAAAACCCCCACAGGTGTTGAAACTAATTTCCTTGGTTTCCTCTGTTTCTTAACACTTACTCTTTACTGTGGAGGAATTCTAATGAAATTTTGAACTTTGCAGGTTGCTACTCCAGGTGTTAAACAAGGACCAGCTTCCCAGGCAGCACCTCAGCAGCCAGTAATAGCTGACAAGCAGGCGGGTCACGAACCTGCCTCTCCACGGAGTCTTCAGCGTTCAAGGTACATTGAAGTGCTCCTCTGTTCTGTCATTAGTTTTTTCTCTGCATTCAGTGTGTGTTGTATGTGTTGCAGTTAGTGGACTCTTTGTCCCATTTATTGAACATAAGATTTAACTGCTGTTGCTGAGATGATGCTGCTGAATTATACATAGTTATTACATAGTTAATGTGGTAGATTCTCCATTTTTGGGGTAATCATTTAGACCATTCTCACAATGGCAAAGTGGAACTCCTAGTTGTGTTCTGTCATTCTGGTGTCAATTTTACAAGTGATTCCTTGTATTGTGATTTCAGAGTTGGAAGTTTCTCTCTCTGTGTCGTTATGGAATCTATGATTTACTTAGTGTTAGATGTTTGTAGTATCTTGCTGTAGTGTAGTTTGATTTTGAAATTGGCATGATTTTTTGGTTTGTCAAGTGATTTTGCTGCTCTAATGAAAAACATAAAAAGTAAGTCAGTTTTACAAATACCTTTCCTTGGCCAGACTTTTTTGTCAGCATTGCAGCTTATTCAGATATTGCATGATGCCAACATTTAACCATTGACTTGGTTGCAGGGGCTGTAACCAAATAGCTGTCATGAGATCCTTTTGTGATGGAGTCATGGTATAGAACTGTGGCAGGAAGAGATTGACTTTTTTAGAGGTTCTGTAAATCTACATTTCTTAATAGCTGAATTTTTAGAGTGGTTGAATAAGTTGTGGTATGGTATTAAAAAAAGCCAAAACGCAATACTCTTGCATTGTCAGCATACATGAAGCTACATGTAGTGGTGCTTTCCAGATCGTAAAATAGTGAGGTTCTTTTATGTGCTCTTCTGGGACTGATTACAAAGGGGACTTTTGTTTTCTTTGTTGGTTTTGGCTGTTTTTGTGGGAGAAGGGATTTATTTTGTGTTTTGAGGTTTTTTGGGAGACTGGGTTATCTGTTACGTGCTTGGCAGTCCTATCCCAGAAGCTGACTTTACTGGAGACCCTGCAGTATTGAGCAGTTTGAGGTATAGACACAAGCAAGTCAGAAGTTGAGCTTTTAATGTAGACTATTTTACAGACACTTGATTCTAATCTTTGTCAGATTACAAGCCTGTAAGTCATTTATCTCTTTCAGGAGAATAAAAGCAAAGTGTCCAGCTCCAGTCCTAGTAATTATGAATGGTGCTATTTTAATCTTTCTGAATTACAGTACCAAAGATAAAAATTCCACTTTGCAGCAAGCTAAGCTTTTTTTTATAAGGAGTTGGTGAGATTTTGGGGGACATATCTCAGTCATAGGCACTTTCGTTCTTTGCTCATCACCCTTTCCCCACAGGGAATCTTCTTAAGAAAGATAATCTTATTCTTGGAAACCTTTACCATGGCTTGCAGTGTGTTTGAGTTGATACTGGTGAGCATTTGGCCTGCTAGTCCATACCTCACCCTCCCTTTGCATTACATGACTTTACTCGGGCATGACCCTTCCCTACAGTGAGTTTTGGGATCTGGTGTCCCTCTGCAAACCATTGCTCTGTTTGGCATCAGCATTTTGGTGGAGGAAGCCGAGTTTGCCCCAGCACTGCTGAAGCAGGGGCATTGTGCAGGTAGCACAGTTTCCTGGCTGAGGGGGAGGCAGAGTGTGCAGGCCAGGATGAAGGATACTGAGACCCTGTTAGCATTGTTCAGTATCCTGTATCTCTTAAATTAATGCACAGAAAAGTTTGTGGCTCTTCTGTATGCTGCATTGTGAGTTCATGCAGTTTCATTTTGCTTTAGAAGTGTCTCATTCCCAACAAGTGGAAGATTAAGGAATAGGTGACTTGGAAAAACCTGTGTGACTGATGTTTTCTTCTGTTGAGTGCAGTGGAGTTGAATGAAAGTGGACCAGCTCAGATGGGTTTACTTAGCTGCAAAAGATTTGCTGCATCCAGGCAGTATGTCTGAATTTATACAGAGCAGATGATTTGTAGGTGAAAGCAGTCAGTTGGATTGGGAATTGCTCTTGGGAGCTAATGTCCTTTACTTTTAATAGGAGTGAACAACAGTTTAACAAACTGAACTGTGGACAGATGGTCCAAAATCTTTTTAGTTCTGTGAATTAAGGTTGCATTTTTCTCCAGTTTAAATACAGATTAATTGAGCAGAAGTTAATCACAACTACATTTCCTTGGCTCATTAAAAAATTTTAAGTGAATGGAGCTAAAATTATTTTTGACTTGTTGGGTTGGACACACTGGGTAAGAAAACCTGAGTAGCTAATGCTGACTTTAAAGAAGTGAACATTTCAGCCATTTAAATTGGGAAATTAACACAGTGCAGGCATGCAGTGAATCTGTCTGTTAGAGATTATTCCAAAGATGCACCATGAATTATGACTGCTTTAAAATTGAAACTAAATGAGTGCTTCCATAATTAATCGTTTCATCAGGTTGGTAGTTTCTTTTTGCTTTCAGAGAGGACTGAGGAAATTTTTCCTTTACCTTTGGAAAGTGCTGTGAAGGGAGGTATTTAATTCCATTTTTTGTAGGTTGTAAAATTCTGATGTTTGTAGTAGCATATTTCAGAACCATCCTGTTCTCATACCCTTGTTACAGATATTTTTGCCTCTCTGGAGGCATTCTGTTACTTGTGGCATAGTCAGTCTTCAGCTCAGCTAAGGAAAGTGTTTGCCTTTAGTGAAGCATGTGTAAATACTGTGGTAGTTTGGAACAGTCATTGCTGCATTCGTAGCTCCCCCTGCTGCTAACATAGCAGTGCCTAGGATATTTTGTGACAGTGTTTTAGTCATAATTAAGATACTACTTTTTGAAAAACCCACCGATTTCATTTATTTATTTTCTTGAAACATTTCTGATGTGTTAGAGTTATTTTTACTGATGAAGTAGAAGACAGGCTGATAAATGAAGAGGCAAGTCACAGGGGGAATTTTAATTTTGGTAGAAGTAAGGAATAAATAAGCTTATGCCTGAATTCTACTTATTTAATAAAAGTAGCCTTTCTCTGTACCATCACTGTGCTGATGCTAAATGAACAATTGAAACTAAGAATAATTTACTTTGGAACTGAGTGCTGGTTGTGGTCTACTTTGGTCCCAACTTAGAATAGGACTGGCAAGTTTGAATTGCTAAGGGCTTATTTAGGTAGGGGTTTTTTTTTGGTTTTTTTTAATATGTCTCAGAATATCTTCTGATATTTGACTGCCATTATGGTGATTTTTTTTCCTCATGTCTGATTAGAATTTCCCGTGTTACAACTTACCTGTGCCTCTTGCGCTATCTCTGAGAAGAGCTTGTTCTCCCCAAAAGTAGTAAAAATCTGTAGAAAGATCCCTCAATCCCCTTCGCCTCAGCCTTCTGTTTTCCAGACTGGATAAACTTTAATGTGCATGTGCTTCAGCCCCTTAGTTGTCTGTGTGGTCCTCTGTCACATTTCTTTGCTGTAGTGGTTTAGTTCTTGCCCAGTTTTAGGCTTGCCATTACACAGTGCTCCAGGTACTGTGAATCTCATAAGCTTGGAAATGAGGGGAGGAATTGTTTTTTTCATAAGGGGACTGCTTCATCCTTCCTGTCAACTTGGTGACTGTCTGGCTTTGTTCCAGCAGGTCCATGTCAGATGTCCAATCTGCTGGCTCTAGTTCTTAATGCTGTGATACTTTGCATGTGTGAGTTGATTAGGATAAATGTCTGGGCACTGGAGTAGAAAGGATGTCGTCAGTCTGCAAGGGGACCTTGAAAGTGATGAATCAAAAGTCCTTTAAAATTTGGTTCTCCTTCATAATACTTTCTTTTTGCCTGCAAGTGATATAAAGTTTTAAGAAATAGACTGGAATTACGGCCTGTGTTGAAAAGCCAGTGATAGACACGTACTTACACAATTAGTGCTACTATTTCTTACTATATGTAGTACCAAAGAGCATTTAACTGTGAAGTACCATCACTGTTATGCTGATTATCTTTCAGTAAAGCAGTCAAGTTTGGTGGCTACAAACACACTCACTGCTCCTGTGATACTACTTCTGAGTGCATTCAAGGAAGATGTACGATGTCACAAATCCATCTAGGTTGTGTTTTTTGGCATGAGCAGTAAACTCCTCAAATCCCATATGGCTTTATTTTCAGATTGGGACATCAGGTGTTGTTCTTAATTATTATTGTGGCAAACCTGTGTTGAATAAACCTTTTTGACTCTCATCTGATACATCATTACTGAAAATCTTAAGGTTGCAGCTGTTTGAAGAAAAAACATACATGTATATATTTTCTTTCCAACACCATCTAGGCACAGGTTACATATCTTAAACAGCTCTCAGAGTTAAAAACCAGACAAACACAGGACCCTTCCAAACAACAAGAACTTCCTGTTACTTGTAGCACTCAGTTCCAATAAAAGTTAGAGGTTTGTAGAAAGGTGGCACAGGTTTGGTCTACCAGAAGTATTTACTTGTGGTTGAGCACTTTATGTATTTTTGTGCCTGGAAGCAACAAATTTTCAGTGTTCATTTCTCTATAAGTTCACATACGTTTTTAAATGCTCACTTGCTTTTTTTAATTCTTTCTTCTAGTAGTCAAAGAAGTCCATCACCAGGTCCAAATCATACCTCTAGCAGTAGTGCATCAAACTCAACACCTGCACCACAAAATCCATCTGTACGACCCACGTGTTCATTAACACCTACGCTAGCAGCACACTTCAATGAAAACCTTATAAAGCATGTTCAAGGCTGGCCTGCAGATCATGCAGAAAAGCAGGTGAGTACTCCTTTGCTTTGTTACCTGTGAGAGTGCATAATGTGTAGCTTAAAATTTGTGTTTCTTACTTCTTTTAATCTTTTTTTGTGTTTTATTAATTTGTGTTACTTTTTCTAGGAATTAAAAGTATTAAAACACTTATGCTTGTCCTTAGCCACAAGAGAGGGGAGGAAAGACAGATTAGGCCAGACCTGCAGGTTTTATATGTGTTTGCCTTTCAGGGGTTAGGTATTTTCAGTCTCACTTGACGTGTCAGTGCTTTTGAAATTCCCTCAGATAAGTAACTATCCTCATAACTATTTTTTTACTGCTAAAGTTGTGTTGAAATTTGCAGAGAACACTGAGTTCAGCGTATTTTTTCATAATCGTATTTTGGTTATGTGGAAAATGTTATAAATTAGGTGCAGGGTTAAACTATTTGAGACTACTCCACAGTTACTTACAGTTAAGAAGTGAAGAAGAAACACTACCTTGTTTGTAAACTGATGTACTCAGACTGAATTTGGGTTATTTTTACATAATGGGAAATCCAGCCGAACTGCCATCAAAATGTTATAGCTAATTGCATTAAACCTGTTTTGTTGTAGTAACACAAGGAAACTGGATGCATGTCAGCTGCTTGGAGTGTATTACTCAAAGGAACCATATTGGTTATTGAATCTAGTTCAGTTCTTTCCACAGGCAGCTCTATCTGATGCAGTCTGTTGGGGGTAATAATCTTACCTAGCCCAGTTTACTTTGGTCTTTTAAAGAGTTGTTGAATGCTGGCACAAGTCTACAGTGGGGACTTCTGGGTAGTAGCTTGCAAGATGACTCTCACAAGCACAGTCTAAACTGAGACTCTGATAGGATTTTTGCTTCTTTTTATTGTTTTTTTTTTTTAAATCAGTTTCAAGACATTACCAACCTCTACCGAGTCAAACACGGAGCTATTGCTGTGGAGTGTCTTTAAGGAAATGGTGTAGCACAGGCACTTATCTGTGGCCTTGGTCTGTAGTTCTGGAAGTATTATTTTCACTGTGTACTGAATTCACAAGTATCTTAATATAGAAAACAGATTTATGCTTTGCATGAGTTTTGGGGTCTTGTTGGTAATAAAGAGGTCAAAAAACTCAGCTAATGCTAGGCAGTCATGTACTCAGTTGGGTACTTCTCCCTTTGTGCTACATGCTATGTGCTGTATTGTGCTGTCCACTATTTCAGATAGTTTCACATGGTAGTGTTGTTTATAGACCAGTTTTGAATAGTAATACTTGAGGCACCTAAGTGAGATATTTGCTATAAAAGTGAATGAAAGTATAGGTGCAGTACATAGTGAAGAAGATAAGATAGATCAAAGTGGAGAGACTAAAAATGCAGTGCCTTGATTTCTTCAGATAGCTGCCAGATCTATAGTGTAATTTGAATTTAGGGCAGAAGACCACATGCCAGAGTAAACTGAAAACTTAATGTAAATTAATTAGAAGAGTCAGGACAGGTATGTGCTAAAGCACTTAAACTTGAAGAAATGTGCTGTGCAGTAGTTAATAACTAAAACATTCTCGAATTACAGCAGTTACCTCACAGAACTCATAAAAAGCACTTAAATGGAAAACTGAAAAACAATTCAGTAACTAGAGTTGTGCAGAGAAGACACAGGCAATTATATCCTACTGGGGACTCCTGGATGTTAATAAATTGAGGAAAAGAAAACCTGTAATGTAGGGAAATAGAACACAAAATGCTGCTTTGAACTGGTGAAATCCCAAAAGTTGATGAAGACCTGTTCTAAATAACATTATTTTTGGGAAGGAAAATTAAGTATACAAGTATCTAAGCAGATGAGGATGAATCCCGGTTGGCAGCTAAGCAGCACACAGCCACTTACTTGCTCTGCCGCAGCTGCATAGGGGAAACAGTTATGCAAAAGTGAGAAAATGCAGAAGTTGGGGTAAAAGCAGGTTAAAGAGTAGAAGAGAGTGAAGGAAAGTGATGCAAAAGAAGTCACTGCCAGCCAGTGCACAGCCAGTCCCTGAGCTATGGCAACCCTGGAACACTGTCCCCCAGTTTTAGTGTTGAGCAGGACACATTGTATGGTGTGGAATATCTCTGAGTTCAGTGGGGTCAGCTGTCCAAGTTTTGTTCCCTCCCTGCCTATTGTCCACCCACAACGTATTTGCTGGGTGGAGAGGGCGTCAGAGAGAGAAAGGGAAAAACCCTTAATGCTGTTTAGGGTCTACTTAGAAATAGCTGAAACATTACTGTGTTTTAAACTCCGACTTGGTCACAAAACCTGTGCTGCTATGAAGAGATTGAATTCCATCCCAGTCAGACCCAATGTAGCAGAGGATAACATTGCTAAATAGTAGTGCTGCAGGGAAGGCTGTGTTTTGAAACAATTTTTCCATGTGCTGCTTGAAAAAAGTCCTGTTCCTTATTACAGTGTAATACATAGAGTAATTATAATGGTGTCCTTGGTGCTGTTGAGGAGTTCTCTGGAGTCATATCCAGTTCAGTGATGACACTTAAAGAAATGCACAAATTGGGAATTTGATAGGTCCTGCCCTTTAAATTTAGACTTCTGCTTGTCTCCAGCTGACCAAGTGGGAACGTGAAAGTAATGGAGTTGGTCTGTTAAAGAACACCTGAAGAGGGTTGCAGAGTTGTTTTTGTCAGGTAGAAGGTAGCTGGGAAGAAGATGACATTCAGTTATTTTTGTCACTAAGGCTTAATTAGATGGGAAATTTAAGTCTGCTATTGGGATAATGGAGACTTTGATCTACTTGAAAAAATTATTTTAGAAACTCCAAGCCCTGTCACATACTGTCTTTCAAGATGGTTGGGTGAACATGTGTTAGCATCAAGAAAGTCTGAGCTATCCCTGCCTTAGCACAGGCATGGGTTAGACAGTTTCTGGGCAGCAGTGTTGTTTATTTGTGTTTCAGAATGGGCTTTTGTAGAGAACTTAATGTGCTTATGACTTAATACTCCCTTTTGAAATTAGATTGCTTTGCTGTTTCAAGAGACACTCATCCAGCAATTCTCTGGCTACAGCCAGTTGTTTCCAATGTGTGATTCAAAATCCTAACCTTTATGTTTAACCACTGCAGGCATCAAGATTACGTGAGGAAGCCCATAACATGGGAAGTGTGCATATGTCAGAAATTTGTACTGAATTAAAGAATTTAAGGTCTTTAGTTCGAGTATGTGAAATTCAAGCAACTTTGCGTGAGCAAAGGTAAGTGTGTACTCCGTGCTTATCTTCAGTTTTTAGGGTGCTGTTAGTACTTCCATTCTGCCATTATTTTGCATGAGTTCTGTTTACTGATGACTTTGTAAGTACACCAGTACTCGCCACGTTTACAAGCTGCCTCCCTGTGTACATTCTGTCTGTTTCTCTCCACTAAATAGAACCAGATATGCAATTTCTGCATCTAATTTTACTTGGATGGAAAAGAAATGTATTTGCAGAAACTTTAGTACATTACAAAAAACTGATTAACTCTCAGTATTTCAGCATGCTTCTAGAGTATCAGCCCATATATAATGCATAGATCACATAGGTACACATCTGCACAGTTTATCTTGATCTGAAACACTACAGTTTATATGAATAGATCTAAAGCCAGAGCAAGTTTGAACAGGTGTAATTTACATCACAAGCTAAGGAAAAATTACAGCAAAGTAGATTCTGCTTAAGAAGTCGGTGATAACAGGTGTCTTGTGTATCACTGAAGTGATACACAGCCATGCTTTTGAATACTTTTGTGTGAGATTGGAAACTGTAATCATAAAATACATGCTCAAAATATTCACCAGTGGGCATGGTTTTGTATCTGCTTTCATACTCAGTTTCCTCTTCAGTGATGTTATCCCAACTGTTACAGAGTTTGAATACAGTGCTTCTGATTTACTATTTGAAACCACCTTAATTGCATTGCACGCTGTTAAAATAACTGCATTTATTCTAGCAGCTTTTGCATTTTGGCAGTTAGTGAAACAATCCTTTAGAAGCAGGCTGTAATGTATTTGTAAACCTTTCCTGATAAAGAATTTAATATTCCCATTCTTCCTGAAACTTTATTTCATAAAATACTTAACATCATTCACTACATGAATTATGATTTCTGTAGTGTATTTAATGAACTGCTTGGTTTCTTACAGTTTTAATTTCCTAAGGCGTCATTTGTCTCTGACTGCACGTTTGATCTGAAATAACATGTCAAATGTCATTCTGCTCATTAAATAGCACCTTCTTTCTTGTACACTTTGTATCCTTAAACTGTCAATAGATAATTACTATTATGACTTAGTAACATTTGTCTTTTATTTTTGCTGCAATCCCAAAGATGTGGAATACAAGGCATAAGTAAACAAGTTGATGGGGAGGCTTTCCCAAAGGACGAGATTATCAAAATCAATACTCTTTAAATGCTGATAGTATTTCTGTACTTCTGCACAGAAGAGTACTACATGTTTTTATTCTAAGAAGGAACTTCATCTCTAGACAAAGCACATACATTGTTTGACTCATAATTGACAGCATGTGAAAAGGCAATTTTCATTGATGTATTTTACATGCCCATGCCTTGAAGCTAAATGTTATCTTTTTGGTGTGTCTATATTAATATATTATTTTCCACCTACTTTGAGTAGAAAATTTATTTTTAATGAACTGGGCACATATTTGTAAAGTATTCCACAAAATGCTGAATTGATGCTTTTTCTTCTTTTATTAAAGGTGCTTCAGACTTCATGGAATATTTGCATAAAAACTAAACTCTCCCTGAGTATTTTCTTAGTTCACTGACATGTTTGCATTACACTTCAGCATCATGAAAAATGGTTTCAAAATGTTCATTAAAAATTCTGGGAAACAGTCCTGTGATCCACATGTTTGTTAGTCACAGTAATTGCTTGTGTCAGTTTAAAAGAAAAAAAAGTGTATTGAAAGTTGTGAGCAATTTATTTCTAAGCGAGGTGTAGTTAAAACTTTTTTTCTTACATGCCCTTTAATGATTCTTCAAATGTTTTTGAGATTGGAGTTCACCATAACTAGAGACTACCATTAGCCACAGAGCCAAATACTTCTTAAAAAGCAAGTGAGAAGAAAACTCACTTTTTATTAAAAAATGAGCACTTCAGGTTGTTTTATGATCTGGAAAACTACATGCCACATGCCCAGTGCTGTTCTCCAGATTATTCAGTTACTTGGCTTACTTGCCAGTGTCCTGCTTTTTCTGGGAGCTACATTCAAGTAAAGAACAGATGTAAATAACTCTGTATCAGTCGTCCTGGAAATAGAGCAATTTAGCTTTTTGAACTGAAGTGTCAAACACACCAAGCCTTTGTGCATCTGCATATGGCTGTAGGTTATTGAGAGATTGGGAATTAACTTGATATCTGAACTTTTTAATAGGGCTTAGGATCTTGGCATCTTGCACTGAAGCTGTAGTATTTGTGTACGTATGTAACACATCTGTATAATGGAATGTTTGTACTAATTAGTTTCTTTTCTCTTGCAGGATACTATTTTTGAGGCAACAAATTAAAGAACTTGAAAAGCTAAAGAATCAGAATTCCTTCATGGTGTGAAAAGTTGTAAACAATTGCACATGGTTTTGAGTACAGGAACTATTAAACTGATGCCCAGTCTTAACACTTTTGAGCTGCATTTGAGTAGACTTTGGACCGTTGAGCTGGGCAGAAAAAAAAGTTGACATGGGGAAGGGGACAGGAGGGAGTCAAATTCAGGGGAAAGATACAAGAATGATTTGTAAAACCCTTGAAATGTAGATTTCTTGTAGATGTATTCTTCACGTTGTAAATATATTTTGTAGAGTGAAGCCATGGGAAGCCATGTGTATCAGAGCTTAGACATCCAAAACTAATCAATGCTGAGGTGGCTAAATACCTAGCCTCTTACATGTAAACCTGTCTGCAAAATTAGCTTTCTTTTTTTTTTTTTTTTTTTTTTNTAATTTTCCTTTTTTTCTTTTTCTTTCTTTTTTTTTTTTTATTTTTTTTAGTTAATTTATCATTCAGAAATTTTTCATTTCCTAAAATTCAATGCAAGCGCCAGGCGATTTGTGTCTAAGGCTGCAACAGTTTGGGCAATGTACAAAATACCACGAAACAACAGTTTCCACACTTGCACCGAGTCGAGAGCAGTGCTTCTCCATTTCTGTTTTACAGAGAAATGTTTTTCATCTTCTGTGTTCCATTTCCCCATGAAATCCTAAATCTGATTTTATCAGCTTTTTAATGCTTCTAATTTTCTCTTTTCTTAAGGCACTGTTGCTATGGCACTTTTTCTATAATCTTTTCATTCCTGTGTACAGTAGCTTAAAATTGCAGTGATTGAGCATAACCCACTTGTTTGTATAAATTATTGAAACGTATTTCCATTTGCACCCTGTAAGAATGGACTTAGAGTACTGCTGGGCATGTGTGCTGAAAGTACATTACTTGCTCAAATATAAGGAAATAGCCCAATGAACATGTTAACATGGTTGTGGGAGGGGAAAGAGAAAAAAAACAAGCTAGTCAGATGTGAATTGTATCTGTTGTAATAAACATGTTAAAGCAAAGAAACACTGGTTTTCATTTCCTTTGGTCAACACATTAAAATTTGGTCTTTTTGGGGATTCTTTATTAGAACTGTTCTTGTTGAACATTTTTGTACTTAAATAATTCCTCGAGGGAGGTTTTGTTTAAAACTTGTAAACAGGAAAATATGTATAAAATATTTAAGGAAATATAAAATTCAACAAGGATGATTTAAGACACCTCCCCAACAGTTGTCATATGTTAACTCCTGGTTTACCTGTCTTGATATTATGACATTTCATTTCGAAGGATGTTTGTGTTGTAGCTAACTGTTTAAGTCTGGTGCTGACTGCTGTTCTTAACCATCACAAAACGCTGAATTTGTGTAATTGGAGCAACTCACCGTTTGAAAATGGTGGAAAAGCTCAGCTTTGTATATTGTTTCCTAAAGTATATTAAAAATAAAAAAGAAACTATTGCTACTACAAAATAAACGTGACTTTTTCTTTGCTTAAAAACTTCAGTAATCATGATGGCAGTACTAGTTTAGGATATGTAGAGGTGTGTATGTCACAGCAGTCTGTTAAGTAGGACAGATAGTAGGAGATGGATTTAAAAAAAAAAAAACAACTTAATGATACAGGTGTTGACATGTGAACATGTGATGCTTTGTGTTTTGTTCCTAAAAAATATTTTGGCACCAGAAAAGGTACTCAATTTTTCAGTGAGTTTGGACTGATTTTTAAAATCAGGTTTTCATCAGTGGAAGCTGAATGCTCTGACATAACAAAATACTGCAAATGGAGCAAGTTGAAATACCTAACAACAACAATGGGAAGTTGGGACAGATTAACTTGTAATTTTTCCTCATTTTTAAACCTGGTTATGTTCTGATGTGTTTCATATAATGCAGATCTTCAATTTTTCTCAGAAAATTGGAGTAATCTTGAATTAATTAATTGGAACATACATTGTTTCTGTTTTTAGAGACCCAAAGCCGAGTGACAGAATTCTTCCTGAGGCTTTCATATTTGCCTTGCATCCTATTTTTGGAAGTTGCCCAAGTGTAGGGAGATAACATGTGAAGTGCATGGGTGTGCAAGAGATCTCTCAGCAGTGGCTGTCCCTAGTTTAGGTGTTTTGCTGTTGAGTTTGCTGTTGAGACAAAGGTGGCTTCTATGTTAATAGATA
>PYHW01009604.1:4198307-4211199 GCA_013186435.1 Turdus rufiventris | reverse complement strand
TATCCATCGTATCCATCGCTTCCCACTGCATCCATCGTATCCATCGTATCCATCGCTTCCCACTGCTTCCATCGCTTCCATCGCTTCCATCGCTTCCCACTGCATCCATCGCTTCCATCGCTTCCATCGTATCCATCGCTTCCCACTGCATCCATCACTTCCATCGCTTCCCACTGCATCCATCGCTTCCATCGCTTCCATCGCTTCCCACTGCATCCATCGTATCCATCGTATCCATCGCTTCCATTGCTTCCATCGTATCCATCGCTTCCCACTGCATCCATCGTATCCATCACTTCCATCGCTTCCCACTGCATCCATCGCTTCCCACTGTATCCATCGCTTCCATCACTTCCATCACTTCCCACTGCACCCATCATATCCATCGCTTCCATCGCTTCCCACTGCACCCATCGTATCCATCGCTTCCATCGCTTCCCACTGCATCCATTGCTTCCATCGCTTCCATCACTTCCCACTGCATCCATCGTATCCATCGCTTCCATCACTTCTGTCGCTTCCATCGCTTCCTTCTGCATCTGCTGCATCTGCTGCATCCATCGTATCCATCACTTCCACTGCATCCACTGCATCCACTGCATCCACTGCATCCACTGCATCCACTGCATCCACTGCATCCACTGCATCTACCATATCCCTGGCTTCCATCGCTTCCCTCCGCATCCACTGCATCCATTGTCTCTACCATATCCATCGCTTCCCTCTGTATCCACCACATCCATCACATCCACCATATCCATCATTTTCCTCCCTTCTCTCCCTTCCCTCCGCATCCACCACATCAATTGCATCCACTGTATCCATCACTTCCATCACTTCCACTGCATCCATAACCTCCTTTCACCTCTACTGCCTTCCACCTCATCCACCTCATGCACTGCATCCATCGCCCCTGCTGCCCCTTGCTGCCCCAGCATGGTGAGATCAAGCTGCAGGGATCCTGCCAGGCCCAGGACAAAATTCTCCTCATCCGCTGGTTTTCCCCAAAGTGGCAGCAGCAGCAAACGCTGCTGGATGAAGGTGATGGAATTCCAGCTTTTCATGGCACATCCCAGGGCTGCTTTTTGTACCCATGAGCTTTTCCCCATCTCTTGATCACCTATACCTTAACCATTTTTCCATAGTGTTTCCCAGAAGAGAGTGCAGAACAGAACTTGACTCTACACCAATTTTAACTTTTGTAGTACTTCACTAGGCATAAACCACAACACTTTCCAAACAAAATTAGGAAAGTTTCCAAGCCCTTTTTCCTTCTGGAAAAGCTCTGTCTTCTTCCAGCACTACAGCTGGTTTCCTGTCATCAAACCCCCAAGGGACCCAGATTTTCCCCTGATGAATGATGGACTGAAGACACAAGGCTGGGTGAAAAAATGGATGTGTTTCATCATTATTTTAATGCATCTTACTGTTACCTAAGCTGCCATTGCATCTTTCTACCAAAGGTGTTATGGCAAAAGGAATTTCTAAAGTGTACTTCTTAAAAGAAAACAAAAAAAAATTAAAAGGTCAGCACTTGGTCTGTGTGTGTTGTAGATCTCTCTCAACTTTAGGATCTCTGTGCACATGAGCTTGCAGCACCTGGAGGGGAGGGCAATACTCAGCCTGCCGCTGGTTTTCAGCTTCACCTTCCCTCCTCCCTTGCAGTGCTCATCCAAACCTGCCCCTGAAGGTCCTGCCCTCAGCTACTATAAAGTAATGGTGAGCAAAAGCCTGCTGGGGAGAGCAGGGTTTTGAGTATTCCTATGTCATCCTGGAAAAAATGCTTGATTTCAAAGCCTGTGTTTGAACTGGTTTTGCAGGTTAGTGCACTTCTTTGTTTTTCCCCTTTGAGTCCCTCCTTTCTTAGCTGAAATAATCAGAGTTTTAATGTAAAATATAAGTATAATAACATAGCATTTGCTAAAGCAATAAAAGGATCCAGCCATGAAGGCTTTGCTCTCTCAACTGGTAATTAACTGAAGTGGATTATGCCATTTTGCAATGACTGCAGCTTTCACCAGGGCTGCTCCAGCAGTGTGGCTCAGCCCTCTGTCTGGCCTGTCTGGATGTTCTTTTTTTCAAGAATTTTGTATACTTGGGAACACAACTGGGAAATTACTGAGGAGAGCATTACTTTCACACTGGTTGTTTTTACTCTGAGTGTTGGCACATTCTGTCCCTCCAAATCTAAGTGATTAAATGAGGAGGCTTTTGACCCTGGAGATGACAAGTAAATTCACTTGATTTGCCAAACTAGAAATGAAGTGTCTTGTGATGAGGGAGTGGTGGTGATTTTTTTTCTGCCTCTGTTACCCTTGTTCTTCCTCTTTGCACCCATCCTACTTCCCCACTCTCATAGGTGGCAGAGCTGCCTCAGTCCCTTGATGGGTGACCCTAAATTTCAACATACAGGACTGCAGGAGCACTGTGTTTGTGTTTGTATACCTAACCCCAAACCTCAGCCAGCCTGGAGGTCACCAGGTGCTTTTAAGACTTGCTCTTTCCTAAAGGGACAAATTTTGAAATTGCTTCTCTTTTCACTCCGTGGTCCCGAGCATCTGCAGTGTCATGTCCAGAGAAGGGGAAACATCAGCTTGTTTGCCCAAATGACCAAACTGAGATGTTCACTCAGTGTCACTGCCGATGAAAGGCAGAGCTGAGCTGGGGGCATGCCAAGGTCCTTTGGTATCTGCTCCCCTTTTGGCCACACACCCTCGTGCTCTGTTTGCTCCCTCCTGGTGGGAGTAAGGCAGGAGACCCCTCCAGGCACAGAGCTTGCCCATCAGAAACCCCAGAGGAGGCAAAAGGACAGGAAATGGTCACCCGGGATTGGCCTGCCCTCTTTCCAAAGAAATGCAGCTTGACTTCCAGCTGACCTTCAGGCTTTTACAAGCTAAAAGAGAGAGAGTTACAGAATTGTTAACAGCTATTTTATTGCACTTACAGATTGTGTGAGTTGCATTTTATTGGAACGCAGCTCTTGGCAGGTTCTGAGTTTGGCTGCAAGGGGAAGTTGGGCAGTGGTTACTCCAGCATGTTAACCCCCTGCTTCCAGCATCTCCTGCTGCGCTGAGCTAAGCCAAATGCTTTGGTACAGCTGCAACCCGCTTTTTACAGAGGTGCCATGCCAAAAACCTGTGATGTGAAGCTGATTGTTTGTGATCATGAGAGAATATACCAGGGGTTGAGGGTATCTAGAGACAAAGGAATAGTTTTTGATCAAAGTTCCATTTACTAAGGCTGTGGCTTGACAAAAAGCCTGTGCTAGAAACATTCTGTGCATCGAGAACTTGAATTCTCAGGTGCTTAGAACCTAGAACTTGGAAGTAGAGCGTGGAAGTGCTCAGCCTCTGCTGGGGAGGCCCTGGCTCCTGCTGACACTTGCTGGAGGTGCATTCCCAGTGCAAAGCTGGTGGCAGAGGGGGACTGCAGGCTGTGACTCCCAGAGATGTTTTCACAATGTCCTGCTATTCATGGAGGAGAGCAGTTATGTGGGGATTCCTTGTTTCTTGGAGGAAAGTTAATACAAGCTTTTGAAAGTGTTTTTCATTAATATCCATACTGGGTGCAAAGCAAGAAAGTCCCTTGGACCTTTGTTTTCCTGGATGCATCTTCTCTTTTAGCACAGCTTGTTGCTCCGTGACACCAGCTGTCCTCTGCATTTCTACCTAAGTGCCCCTTGCTTCATGTAGGGTTGCATAAGTTCATTTTATTTCTGGCTGTTGCAATCTGGGAGGCAGACAATTTGGACAAGAGACTGGGAATGCTGTGAGTGCCCATTCTCTTTGCTCTCTGCCCTGAATTGTCATCTTTCTGTCTTCACAAAGGAAGAGGCCCTGGCAGCTCCCACAAGATGTGGGATTTTCTAGCCTGTTGTGCTTGTCCTGGGGTATACTGGAGACAAAACAAATTCTGTTGACCAGCCCAGCTTGGCAGCACGAACAGAATGTTGCAATGAGATGATTAAGAACCTAACTGATTGATTTTAATGTGAGAACTGAGACTTGGCTCCTGAATATTTGACTTCCCAAATATGCTTGGACACAGGCTGGTTTCTCAGCCAAAATACTTCCTCTGTACCACAAACCCATATCTCGAATTCAGAATACATTTCCCTGCGAGTGACCTGGGTGGAGATCCTGTCCCTCACTTGCTCATTTATGGGTCAAATGTAGCTGAAAGAGTCACGATGTTTTCTGTGGGTTTGGGTTGTGCCAATGTTTGATCAGTGCTCAGGCTGAGTGAAAATTCGCTTAGATTTGGGAGAAGTTATGAGAATGGCCCTGGTAATTTTAGTTGAGGATAGGAAATAGTTGCTTCTGAGTCCCAAAAAGGATTTGGAGCATTTCAGAAACTAGGAAATAACCCTCACACTGCACAGCCAGTATGCTTTAAAACAAGATGCAATGACAGTCGCTAAAAGTACTGAGAAGAGAAAGAGGAAATTTGGTATCTTAGCTTCATTATTGATCAGTTTGAACCCCTGTCTGCAACAATTTAGTATATTAGGTGAATTAGCTTGTCTAAAATTCCCTCTAACATTTGCATACATCTAAGTAATGAATTTTGGGATAGATTTTCTAACCTAGACATGATTATCCCCCCATACCTACACTGCTTTATCTAAGGGACAGCCCTACAAGCTTGCTTCCCTTTCCTATCACACCCTTACTCCCCAGCAGTCTTTCTAAGCCTCTGGGAGCTCAACCTTTCCCAGGTCCTATGGTTGAGGTACCATGGTGCAGATGCCCACTGCAAAGTGCTACAAATTATAAAAAAAAAAAAAGAAACGAACCAAAAATCAACCAACCGACCCAACATCTTGGCTCTCTTTCTCTCAAGGTAATCTTGTAGTGAAAAGAGCTGATGTCTAGAATTGGTGTGGCCAGCCCCGTTTCTGCTGTTGTGAGACAAGCTGCACGGGCAGCCAGAAGCAATACCCTTGTTCAAAAGATTTGTTGTGGCTCTAATGCTGCTCCTACTCCTCAGCTGCTTTAAGAGACTTTCTCATTTAGCCTTTTCAGATTATGAGAAAACTGGTTCTGACTGAGATGAATTAATGGGGAGTCCCAGCACAGCCACATAATCCCTCCAGCCAGAGCCATCTGCTGCAGCTCCCCAGCTACATCAGTTTAATGAGAAGGAGCATCTCTGCCCTCTTTCTGCAACCTAATAAGAGAGCAGGAGGCAGCTGGGCTGGGAGACAGCCTGTGAACCCCCAGCCTCAGCATCTGTGAGTGAACAGGGGTAACAAAGGAGAATTTCACGTGGCTGACAGGAGGGCTGGGACAGCCTGAGAGCAGGAATGGTGGAACAGATGCTGCTGGAGCCCAGACTACCTGCACCTGACTCTCAGAGGGCCAGACCCACAGGGTCACCACAAAAATGCTGAGTTTCAGCCTGGATCCTGGGCTGGGTTACCAAGGACTGGACTCCACATTTTTCTCCTGGTGAAGGTGAGGAGACCAACATCCTCCAGAGTGGAGAATAGTTCTGGGGAAACTTCTGTGGAAGCAGACTGCAAGAGCTGGGTGAGGAAAAGTCAGGTAGAGAAGGGATCATCATTCCTGGCCCAGATGGATACTGAAAATGCAAAAACTGGGAAGCTGAGGGTTTCCAGCAGCATTGCTAATGAGAGAGAGAATGCTGTTCTGCAAAGGGAAGCCAGAACCTGTTCCTTAACAGGAAAGACTGACTAGCTCCTTGCCCAAACACAAAGTGGGGACTGAACACCATCAGTGCAGAAGGAAACTCCACCCACCTCAATGACTGCATGACCTGCTGCACCAAAGAGGAGGTGAAGGCTTTCACAGGAGTGACTGGCTCTGTCAGTGAGGATGGCAGGGAAAGAAGGAGCACCATGGCTGCACACGTTCCTGCAGGCTGCTGCAGTAGGAAAATCAGGTGGACCAGGCTGCCTTTCAGCATCCAGCAATGTCATCCAAAGCACAGAGGGTGGCAGGCAGTCACAGAGGGCTGTAATCACCTGCACATCTGCTGGGAAAGGATGAGTGGGATGCAGACTGGCGAGAAATTCCAGCACTTGTTGCCATAATGCGTTTCATAAATATACGTGCCTATTCCTATGTATAGGAATGAGAGGGGAAATTTTTTTTTTCACCTTCCTTATATATATAAAAAGTAATTTAAAAAGGTATATTTTAAGTCTAACCAGTAAAACTATTGACTATAAAGGTTGACTATGAAGATGAAAGGTAATGTATTTACTGTTCAGTAATACAAAGTGAGAGAAGAGCAAACTATAGACAAATGTCTGGAGTAAAATCAGAATTAATTTCAGGGAGGAAGCCTGAAGGAAAAGGGAGTTAAGCAGAACTGGCAATTCCTTTAAATAATAATTAAAATATGAGCCCAAGAATGCCAAAAGAAGTTGTTCCAGCATGGACCAAGGAAAGAAAAAGCAGTAAGAAGCGATATTGGCTACGTCAATCTCTTCTTTCACAAGATAGGAGAGTACAGAAAGTGAAAAGTATTTTTTCAGAAAAAAGTTGGACAAAACTCCTAGGTGAGAAGAACAACTGTGCACAGAGGAGAGCCCACTACAGGAACACAGCTGGGGAGCAGCCCTTTGGAAGGTGTCTGAGAGTCCATCTATGTCTCACAAGCTGAACATGGTGCTGGCAGTGTATCTGTCAGACACACCTGGGCTGATGCCAGCTTTCCCAAACTCCCTTCCTAGCCAGCAGTTACCTCCTACATTGAAATTTGGACTGCCTTAGCTAGCCAGCTCTTCAGGGATATCCTCTGGAGTAGCCTTAAAATTTTCAACAGGGAGATTAACTTCTTCCTTTTGGAGATCAGTTCAGGATATGTCTCAGTGTGTTGCTGTTGCAGAAAAGCAGCAAACTCAGAGTTATTTGCTATGTTCCAGTCTGCAAAATCAGGCAAGGAGGGTTTGAGGTGTAGGGTGGAGTCTGTATTTGTAAACTGCACTTTGGAAAGAATCTGGACAAGAACGAGGACAATTATCTTGAAAACATGGTGTGACAGAGAGGGCTGGAAAAGCAGGGACAGCTTAGCCTGGGGCAGCCTAAGGGTGGGAGAGGGGAACATGCAATATGCAAATCTTCAAATATATAGAGGCTTGTTTCAAGAAGCACAAGTTTTTCTGTGTCCTTTGCAGGTAGGGCAAGGAATACACAGCTCTGGCTGCACTATGTTGATTTCTGTTTTTTTTTAAGTCAACTGTTGCTTCTATTTTTCTTTGGCTCTGAAGTGATTATGTATGCCATGATACTTTATAGCTGCCTGCGGCTCTTTCCTTGTCATTTCTGGATGATTGTAGATGGACTTTCAACATCTGTAGAACTTGATGACTTCAATTTTGGATGCTGAACAAATCTCACACATTATTTTATGTACTGGAGCAAGAGTCTAGAGTGGGGTAGGGCAGCATTTTGCATAAGTGAATTATTTCTGCAGATTGATTGAGAAATATGGTTCATTTCTGTTCCTTTCATCTATTCTTAAAGGGTCAAGAAGAATGGTCTCTGATGATTTCTGCAGAGATATGCCTAGTATTTCCTGAAGGAAAAGTATTTTCTGTAAGGGCACTGTTCAAGGGAAATCCAGGTGAAGAGAAAATCTTTTGTAGGAGGTCAGCTGGACCCCTGCAGTGGAGCACTGTCCACAGGACACTACTTTCTGTGAGGGAAAACCATCTGTTGAAGTAAGTGTGATGTTTTCCAGTGGGGATACTGGAATGGGTGTTTGTGCTGGGTGTGCAAATTCACCAGCTCATTTTGGCTGTAGGTGCTGCCTGGCCCTTACTTGCTCTGCTTCCTGTGTCCACCACATTCCAACCTGGTTTGTAACCATCACCCTATGGTAATAAATGAGTGTTTCTGCGGCAAATGGGAGCTTAGCACCATTAAATCCCCCTGAAGGATCCCACTCTTAATCTTTGTATTTGGAGGAAATAAGAAGCTCCTGAATGAGTTATTGTGCTTTCTGAATCAGCTGCAGGATTGTTTTTGGTAATGGTCCAGTGAAGTTTAATACTGTGATAAGAGCCATGGGGGCTGGTGACAGAATTACGTGTTTCCCAATTTATAGAGAATCAATTAACATTTATTTCTCTTCCTTCAGAATTAGCGTGTGCATTTTTATTTAGGATCATCACTTGTATCACAGTTGAGAAAATGCAGGTCTTTAAATCAAATATCATGAGAATTAATCATTTTTGCTGACTGTTTTTAATACTGGGCTTTAGGGACCTTCTAGAAGAAACATGCTTTGTAAGCTGAAGGTATCTCCTGACATATTATCTGCCAGTCCCTGCTGGTTGATGATGGTAAGTCATTGCATACCACCACATTTTTAAGCAATCTGTGTGAGGGAGTCTGAGGCAGCTGTGTATTTTTAAGGATTAAAGTAGGACCCTGGCTCAGTTTCCATCTTCAGATTTCTGACAACCCCTTCTTTCAACACAAATGAAGTAAATCTCTGACACAAATGTAGTGAGAAGGTCTGCTACAGATGTGCCAGCAAAGAGGGAAGGAGCATGACTTCTCAAAAAGGCATGTCATTTGTGCTTTCCTAATTATGTCACTGAAATCAGAAAGGAAAAACTCAGTCAGCCACGGTGAGATATTCCTCACCCAAATGTTCTGCAGGACTGTCAGGGATGGAGTAGGCCATGGGGAGTCTTGTTTTCTGGGCACAGTGAAAAATTCTGAGCTTGGCAAAAATAATGATCTGTTTCTGGAGCATGGTACTAGATTTTAGGAACGCAAGTATGAGCACAGATTTGCCAAGATGGATGTAGAGGGGCCCTCTCAGCTGAGAGAGGGATCCTTACAGCACTGTTCTACACAGTCCCTGAATGTTTCTGTCCTCCTGCCAAATATCTGCTCCTCAGATTTCAGGTGCACCTCATCTTTGTGCTCTCCCTGTACCTACTCCTTGTTCCCAGCTCTCCCAAGCACCTCCTCAGTGCCAGCTGGGCTCCTAGGTTTGTCAAGCTGCAAACCAGTGAGGGGACA
This sequence comes from Turdus rufiventris, assembly GCA_013186435.1. Taxonomy (NCBI): domain Eukaryota; kingdom Metazoa; phylum Chordata; class Aves; order Passeriformes; family Turdidae; genus Turdus; species Turdus rufiventris. Next base: position 4,202,194 of record PYHW01009604.1, on the reverse strand, counting down.
GTGAAGACAATTTTTCCCTCTTCAGTGTTTGGCAGTGCCAGTGCCTGTCAGTCACTATGCCCTCAGCCTTCATTACCACATCTCTTTTTCCTGGCACATCATCCCTTGTTCCCTCAGCCAGGACCAGCTTTTCTCACTGCGGGGTTTGTGCTCAGATCTGCTCACTGCTTTTCACTCTGGTGGCTCATTCCTCATCCTTCTTCCCTGTTAGCTTTTTGGACTCCTCTCCATTTTGGCCTGTTTTCACTTCACTTTGTACAACAGCTCAGTTCTTCTTGCTGTTGCTACTTTCTAGCTTCGTGTGTAAATAGAGCGAAAAATAAAGTGTGAGTGACAAGGGTAAAGGGAAGTCCAGGTTTTTGGGGAGAGGCTTGAAGATCATGTCAGTAGAGATGATCTTGAGCAACTTTGTTGTGACTACATGTGAAGAGCAGAGATGTACATGGGTGCCCAGCAGCCCAGCAAGCTGGTGGGTAGTTATTCTCATCTCCTTGCCATTGGGACAGGCAGAGCTGCCAGTGGACAGGCACAGAAACCCTGTGCCAACCTGCTCAGAGCTGAATCAAGTGTTACCTCCTGCAACTGGAAATAGATGTGTTTCAGTTGGCACTTGTGTCATGAATTAGCCAATGTTGTTTTAACCTGGGAGTTTCGGGAAAGGCAGAGAGATTTGGTTAAATTAAATGGTCCTGGCTGGACACAGCAGAGGGGCAGAGTTGTTGCCAATGTCCCCCTCTGCCAGCCCTGCTCTGCAAACAGCATCCCACAGGGTCCTCCTTCCTTTGGCACAGAGCTTTTTGTTCATGGAATGCAATTCAGATGAATATTACCTGTATTTATTTAGAAATGCATGTATCTAGGGTTAACAACAGGGATACTAATTAATGCAGATCGTTGTGTCTGATTTCTATCATGCTAATAGCCATTCAGTTGCTAAGTGTTCAGCAGCAGTTTCCCTTAATTGGTCTCCTAATATCAGCCCTTATGTTACTCCCATGGATAGAAAAAGATGAGTTTAAAATCTACCCTTAGGAGGGAAAAGGACAATCTGTGCTTTATCAACCTCCCTGGCAGACTTTCCATGGGAGCCTAGAGAGACACACTTAATATCAGTCTGTGTCTTTGGAGACTGATAGAATTTTCTTTCATTAGGACTCGATAGTGAGGATGAAAGTGAAAACTAGGTTATTATTGAATTGATAAAAAAGGAGGTGGTCATAGATGGGCTGCTGGGAGAGGGGTGTGTGCCAGACAGGGCTGCAGCAGCCACAGGCAGCACAGCACTGCCATGAGCATCAAAGGCAACAGAGATACGACACAGCAGCTGGCCAGCCTGTTCACAGGCAATGGCAGACTGGTATATTTGCTGAAGGCCATAATTTAGTCTTTTAATGACTTTTGGTACATTGACAGTCCATCCCTGAAGCTCCCTTCGGGTCTCAGATGGCAACACTCCCTACCTCCATTTTTAACTTCTTTCTGTCAAAGTGAAGGGAAAATATTGCTCCATAAACATGTAACAGCATTGAACACACAGAAGTAGAAGAGCAGCGTGTTGGCTGAGGAAGAGGATGGCAGCCTAATGGAGGCAGAACCAGTTCTGTTCTGCAGTGCAGAGATGTGAATCTGGGGGATGGGGGCAAGGGAGTGGCTGCCCAGCAGCTCTGGCTCTGGGCCCTGGGCAGCATTCTCCTGCTCCCCACCTCCAGTGTGTTTAACTCTCATGTTTCACTACTGCCTTGCAACCTGTGGAGAAGACCTTGGTTTAATATCCTACTCTGCTATATAATACTCTTAGTTACAAAAGGTGTTTTGAGAATAATCAGGATTTCTGTCTCTCTCTGAGGCTTCTTAATTTTGTTTTAGTCCTGTGTAACTTTAATGTCTTGCACTCGTGGTCATGTAAACACAGGAGCTACACTTCTCCCCCCTTCCAGGACTCTCAGCTCTCTGAACTCAGCCCCCTTGCCCTCTGAGGCCTGGACTGGGAAGAATCTGAATTTGTGTTGCACTTGGTATCACTTTCTGCCAACACTGCTCTCTCCACCCATCCTTTCCTCTGCCTGCTCTGCCTTTGATCTCATAGTGCTCCTGCAGATGAACCCTTGCGGCTTCTTGAGGTGTTTCTGGCAGCAAGATGCTTACCCTCCTCCTGTGCCTGAGATATCCTCCCAGTCAGAGGGTGCTCAAACCTGTTCCTTGGGTGCTTCAGCGCCAGGCTGCAGGTGATAGGGATGGGTGACCCCACCTGCAGGCCCTGTCACAAGGGTGAGTCTCCCAAGGAGGGCTAGCAGAAAGCTGAGGTGTCACCACCTTCACCCTCCCTGCTTAAAGCCACCAGAGGTGGTGGGCTTGTGTCTTCAGATGCTGTCCTGCCTGGCATCCCAGATATTGAATGGCTTCAGTTTCTTACATATTTGCCAAAGTTCACTGCAGCTCCCCTTGCCCTGTTATTTGTCCTTTTTACAATTATTTCTGACTCAGAGTTATCAGAATTACGAGCAGTCTCTGATGTACTTACTGAGCCTGCCCCAGAGCCAGCTTTGGAGCACACCATGACATGCTGCTAGAATTTAAACGGGTGCACTATTGAGTTAGCTCTTCATGTTCCCTCTCACAAATACTTCTCCTTCTCCTTTTCATGGTAAAGTGAGAATTAAGATTTTATTCTTATTACACATATGTTTTTAGATGCCCTGCTGCCTTATATTTCAAACAGCAGCTTTGTGGGGTTGAGCTATTAAAATCTTATTAAGATTCATATCCATCTTCTTGAAACTTTTGGTCTTTGCTCTGAGATCTAGCTCTGCCTTCAGTTTTTTTCTACTCTATTTGCAAATGTCTGTCAGAACTGGAGCTCGGTGTAATCTGTCAGTGTTGCCTATTTAAGTAGCCGAGACTCCAGTCTGTTACAATGTGTATAGGCTTTCCTGCCTTGCATTGACTGCCTTGTCTCTGGCATTTGGCTCTGAAATATACGACTCAGAAAATAGAGCTCGAGCAATAAATATTGACTAATATGAAGTAATATATCTCTGGAGAGTTTCTTTATCTGCATCAAAAGCTTTTAGAGCTGCTGTTGTGAAGGGGCTGCTGACAATAGATTTGCAGGAGTGTAGAACAGTCTCACATAGCCCTGCAGGGCACCCAGGGTTTGCCTGCTGGGTGTAAATCTTCCAAGGAGCTGGTGGTTGTGTTCACACCCATGGACTTGCATGTGCAAATATAAGCCTGAGAGTCTTTCTTAGGCAGCAAATCCTTATTCAAAAGAGGCTCTGGTTTCAGTGGCCAACATGACTATTTAGCTACCTGTCCTATATCCAAACTATAGCTTTCTGTAAGAAATGTTACTTGAACTATATATTCTGTCCTGCTTCGGTGATGCTCGATTTCCAGGATTTTTTGGCCATGTCCTGTGTCAGCTCTCCTCCCCCAAACACACATTATGCTGTGACAGGACATAATTAATGATTTCTCATGCGTGGGATCTACAGCAAATTCCTAATATTTGCCATATCTTATCTCTAGACACCTGATAACTCAGATCTCATAGGTGGTGCTTTACTTTTTAGGTACAGTTTATAAATTCTGACACATAACACCTTTACACGGATGTTTCAGGTGGTGATGGCTGAATACTGATGTTAACTGCTGCGTGCAGGATGTGGCTGGGGTTAGATGCAGATGTGAGCCCCGATGTACCCGCACTGTTCTTACTCTTCTGGCGATGCGATTGCTCATCTCTGATCCTGCAGGCAGCCGCATCCTCCCGTACCTGAATCAGGCGCTCCTTCGAGCAGGGCACGGCCCCGGCTGTCCCTGCTAGGGCCGGCTCTGCCGGCAGAGGGCAAGAGGTGCCCGCGCTGAGCCCCCGGCCCGGGGAGCGC
>PYHW01009604.1:4129144-4191925 GCA_013186435.1 Turdus rufiventris | reverse complement strand
CAAAGGGCCCACAAAACAATTATTCAGCTTTTCCTCTGCAGAGGAGACATCTCTGAAGGGTCCCTTACAGGGCCAAATGCCACACCCCACACACAGCGCACAAACGAGAGGCCTGGGACGAGTCCTGTTACTCCAAGGGACACATTCCACACACCCCCGCACACAGAATGATTAGAGATTAAGTGTGATCAGGCAGCAGTGGCTGGCTTACCTCCAGATGCATGGGTAGCTTAAGGTGCAAATTCATGGGGGCTGTTTCCTATCTGTGGAAAAAAAAAGAAAATCCATTCAGACTCACACCATTTCCCTTTCAGCACATTTCCCCCGTGTGTCTCAGCTCAGAGATTTGGATCCAAGTTGGAGACAGGGATCCTGTCTGTAAAAGAGTTGAAAGATACTGGATCTGGATAAGACAGAAATCTGTGCTGCCGTGTTCACTGTCCCTGTGCCAAGCCAAGACCTTGCATTCCTATTCTGCCCAAAATCAGTAACACACTGTAACCCCAGATCTTTCCTGCCTGTTTTCCTTGCAGCATCCTTAACTACTTCACAGAGCTCCCTTCTCCCATCACAAGTAGGTCTGCTATTTGTGTTGCCATCAGGGTAAACCCCTGTGACCTACCCTTGTGCCTGACAGGCACATTCAGAAAACAGCAGAGTTTTTGACACTTCCTCTGCAATTTATTCACTTCAACTTTACACTCTGCTCTGAAATGCCCTTCTGTATTACTCCTAGAAGCTAAGTTTCCCTTCTAAGACACTCCCAAGTCCTACTAATCACATGAAGTAATTCTGCAATAGTGACGTCTTTAGACAAGTGAAATGGGAAGTTCAAACTACTGAAATAGAAATTAAACACTAAGCAGCCATACAAAATCAAGATATTTGAGAAATATGCAGCAGTAAGGGCAAAGCTACCTCTGACCACGTACGACATTGGTGGTGGAAGATGTTCCAAGGAAATACCAAAGAAAAAAGAAAACTAGTTTCAGGCAGCATGGCACTGACCATGAGCAGTACTTTGAAGCCTGCCCTTCTGCACCTTTCCCCAGGCCCGGCTCTAAGGGAAAGCCCGTCCCGGACACCCACAGTTCCCGGACAGCACCGTCCCGGGCGAGGCGCAGCCTGTGCCTGCCTTGGTAGTGCCGGCAGCGCTCAGCCCGGAGCGGGAACACAGACAAATCCAGCCTCAGGCCATCACCCAGCAGCAGCATTAAAGCCAAGGCAATCTTCCCTCACAGATATTAAATCCCAAGCAACAACCCGCAGAGACGCCTTAATCAAAGCTTTGGGTGGGATGGATTTCTGTTTGGATGAAAGTTGGGGTTTTTCAGGGAGCCAGCTGGAAGCACAGAAGGGATGGAAAGGTTTTGCAGGTGGGTCCCACTGGAGGTGTGCTGGAGGCAGGGATGTGCACCCTTTCCTGAGGGAAAAGAACTTGCGGAGGTCACTGCTGAGGCTCTGAAAAGAACTGAGCTTCTGCAGGGAGAATTGTTCTCCTGTGGGCACAGGGGCTGTGCCTTGGAATGGGCTGGGAGCTGCTCCAGCCCCTGCCTTCTCCTGCTTGAAAATATCACCTGGAGCCCAAGCTATGGGGTTAAATCAGCTGAATTCCAGGTAACTCTGTCAAGAGTCCCCAGGGCCATGGGTGGGGCTGGAGGATGAGCGTTTTAAACAGCAAATTCTTTGGAATATTCACCTGTCCCTGTTGATGCTGCTGAGCTTCCTTGGAAGCTCTGCCGGTTCGTGGCACAGCTGGTGTTCAAGGGGCAGCTCTGCATGGCAATAACCATAACCCATGAGGCACTGTGAGGTTATGGCAGTGGGAACTGAGCAGGGAATTCGGGGCTATGGGATAATCCATGGGAACCAGCAAAGCTGACAGGGAACCCCAAATCTGGACGCCGCACAGAGAACAATCTGTGTGCTGCCCTGTCAGCTCAAGCCCCTGGGCTGGGAAGTTTTGAGAGTCAAATGTATGGAATTACAATAATCACAACACCTGGGCTGTGATCACCCAGAGGGACAATCCAAGTCCCAAACAATTTCAAGTCCCAAACAATTCCTCCACAATCCACTCTGGGAAAAACACCCTGTGCCTGCCAGGAGCTCTGACTCTGCTTTTCCTGAGCAGCGTCAGGGCCACCATGAGAGCTTTAAAATCCAGATAAACCTCAAATCCCACACTGTGACTAATCCAAATGAAGAATGGCATTGTTGTCATCAAAAGCTCAAAACTCTGTTATGAATTCTATGACAACAATGTAATGGATTCCCAGGAACCTCATAAATGCTCTTGGTTTCATTTTTATGTATTTTTAACCCCCCATTTGGCAGCTTGTAAAACTTATCACAGAATTCCGAAATCAAGCAGGACTGACTTTGGATCGACCTTCACCTCTGGCTCCTCTTTGTGCAATCACAACTCGTGCCAGGGTGAGTGAACTCATCACCTCAGCCTTTTCCCCCAAAATATCCCCTCCTCATTTCCCTGTAGGTGAGCTCAGATCCACTCCTCACCTCCACCAGCCATCCAAGTGTCCATTCTGTTCCCCACAGGCCATGGTGACCCCAGGGGGGTCCCTTTGCCTTTCTCCTGCACCTCTCCAGGATGATGAGGACGAGATGATGACAGGGATGAAGATGAAGAAGGTAATGAGGATGAAGTGGATGAGGGGGATGAGGATGGAAGGGGATGATGATGAGAAGGGGGGTGAGGACAGGGAAGAAAATGAGGAGGATGAGGAGGGGACGAAGATGAAGATGAGGATGAGATGAAGATAATGATGATGATGGGATGAAGATGATGATGATGAAGGCTCACTCACTGTGGCCTGGGCTGCTATCAGAGCAGCCAGCGTGCTTCTGCCCGGTGGCCCAGGGGCACAGAAGGACACCCGTCCATGGCCTCCTGGACTTGATTGGTCACCTCTGGGGACTCGAACTCGAGCACAGTGAAGCCCCAGGGCCGCCTGTCCTGGCCCTGAGCCAGCTGGGGAGGAGAAATGGGGAGAAAAATGAGAATTTTGGGAATACTCCCTCAGCCTAAACTCCATCCCAAACCACACCTCAAAAACCCCAAAAAACCCAAAAACTCGAAAAACATTGCAAAAAAACCCCCCAACGCAAAAATCCCAGAAAACTCCCAAAAAATCCCATGAAAAACCCCCCAAAAATCCCAAAAAAACCTTAAAAATCCCCAAAACCCCAAAACTCCAAATCCCCAAACCTCTCCTGCACCTCAAACCCCTCCACCATCCCAAGAAACCCCAAATCTCACCCCAAACCCCTTCAAAATCCCCCAAAAATCTTTAAAAATCCCCCAAAAAATCCAAAAACCCATAAAATCTCCCCAAATCCCCAAAACCCCTTAAATTTTATTATTTTCCCCCTAGAGCATCTCCATCACCCCAGCTCCGACTCCATCCTCACCTTGGCACCTCCAAACCCTCACTTGAAGGTACCAAAAACCCCAGGAAACCCCCCAAAAAGAACTTGAAAATTCTTTAAATTCTCCTTGAAAATCCCTAAAAATTCCTTCAACATCCCTTTAAAAATTCCCTTAAAATCTCTAAAAGTCCCCTTAAAAATCAACTTAAAAATCCCTAAAAATTTCTAAAAATCCCCTTGAAATTTCCTAAAAAATCCCCTTAAAAATCCCCTAAAAATCTTCTTCAAAAAACCCTAAAAGACCCCTAAAAATCCCTAAAAAAAATTTCCCAAAAATCCCCTTAAAATCCCTAAAAAATCTGCTTCAAATCCCTAAAAATTCCTATAAAATTCCTAAAAATACCCTAAAAATCCCTTAAAACCCCTCAAAAATCCATAAAAATCCCCTTTAAAAATTAAAAAATCCCTAAGAAATCCCCTAAAAATCTCTTTTAAAAATCCCTAAAAACCACCCTAAAAATCCCCTTTAAATTCCATAAAAATCCCCTTAAAATTCCTAAAAAATCTAAAAATATCCCAAAAAATCTTCTTAATAATTCAAAAAATTCCCCATGAAATCCCCTAAAACATCCCTAAAAAATCTCTAAAAATCCCCTAAAAGTGCCCTTAAAATCCAAAAAAATCCCCTTTAAAAATCCTGTAAAAATAAAAAATCCCTTAAAAGTTCTCTAAAATCCCCTTAAAAATCCCCTTTTAAATCCTTAAAAATACCCTTTAAAAAACCCTAAAAAATGCCTGAAAATCTCTAAAAGTCTCCTTTGATGTGTACATTGTTGAAAGTTTCTAACAAGTGAATCATACTATGAAAACACTGGGGTTTTTTTGCTAGAAATTGACTGAAGGGTTACATCCAATCATTTGGGGGATATGGTGGTGAGTTGCCAGCATGCCATGGAAGTTTATGGAGGGGTGAGGAATTCATGATAATGTTCAAGCTGCCAGATGAAAGATTTTTGATTCAAAACTGTTTTTCTGGGGTGTGTTACCTAAATCAGGGGCATCTGCAGGCTGAAATTGTGACTTTGTTTTGCAAACAGACTGCTGTGGTGGCACATAAACAGCAGTAGGCAGCAGCAACAGAGACAGGCATTAATGCCAATTCACGTGAAAAAGAGAAAGAGAATATATGAAAGAAGCAAAACAGTGGGAGGAAGTTGAATTTCCTAAAGCTCAGATCCCATAGCCACAGAAGAACTTTTCTCTTGTTCAAAGTTCTGTACTTAGAAAATGCTGCCAGGTTGACCTCTGTCTTGGCTTGTTTAATTTTCCTCCTGGATGTAGAGAAGGCCTAAACCTCTGATGGCAGCCATCCTCTCATGCTGGGACTCTCAGGCCATGGAGATTCTGGAGAAGGTGATGGATGTGATTTGGCACTTCAGTGGAGGGAATTCACCCTGACATTTGGAAGGAGACTCTTGCACAGCTGCACTGCTCACAGGTGGAAAATCTTCTTGTAGAGGAGAGCAGGTACTATCCTGAGCTGTTGCTTGCCTGATAGGAAAAATCCTGGTCTGGAATAGTTCAGGACACTGGCTGCTCATCTGAATTGGTCTTTTAGAAGGACTTGTCAATTCTGAAGTCCTCCTGCCAGAAACTTGGCACTGTAACTATTGGCTTGTGAAGCGAACTAAAAGAATCAAACCAGCATTCATTTGTGTGGCCTGCAAAGACTCATTGGATGCATCTCTTGTTTTAGTTGGCAATTTCTTCTTCTTAGAGACAAAATTCTGCATCCATGACAGAGCTTTGAGCTGATGCAGAGAATGTGCTCCTGTGAGATGCTGCCCAAAGCAGTCCCTTCCCGTGAGGTGCCCAGAGGCTGATTTTGCACCGATTTTGTAACCAGGTCCTTCTGTTCATGTTGGTATCTGGTGGGAGGGAGCAGCCCTGTGTTCTGCAGGCTCTGACTACTCTGACTACAGGCTCTGCAGTCCGTTCCAGTGGAGGCTTCAGGCTGCTCTCCCATGGCTGCTGGAGACACGTAGCGCGGCCTCAGGCTCCTGACGCTTTCCTTGATGGTTCCTTGTAGTCATTATCCCACATTCCTTCTGGTTGCAGAACATGCTGTTATTATTGCTTTGTGCTGGGTCTGTCTCCTGTCCCTTTTTTACAGGCCAGTCTGGCCCTGTTAGCTCTTGTCTCTAAAACAAAAGCAAATTAGCGCTGTAGAAGCTGAATTATCTTGTTTATGTTATAGTCTGTCAGAGGACCCCACACAATCCTTACATGTCTCTCTCAGCAGTGCACCAGAGAGTGAAGAGACACAGTAAATCAGTAAAACCCTCTGACTCTATCCACAGGTTTCCAAAAGGGTCTTTAGTTGCTTTGGGAAAACTAAGGCGGGCAGTGAACCCTGCTGTCCCTCCCTCAGTTTTGGTATTTCATGCACGCTTGTAGCATACAGAATTAGAAAATTTTTTACAGTAAATTGTACCTCACAATTCAAACTTGACAGCTGTCAATGAAATTTGCTGTACAAAAGTGATCTCAAGCACATTGCCCTCTGGTTAGTCTGTCTGTGCTCCCTGGGCCAGGATGTTTATAATACTCAGGGAGTCTCTCATGTTACTTAGTGCAGAAATGCAGCTCTGTGAATAAAAGCCATTTCCACTCTGTTGGTACTGCATGTAACAAATGAGATCTGTTAAATGCCCTTGTCACTATTGATAGGAAGGAGAGAAACAGAATTGCACATATTGCAGTAATGATTCTAAGTTACAATGAATGATATTTTGTATGTTTGCAAATGAATGTCTGATAGCTGGTGCCAGACTGGGAGATATGGCTTGGCTGTTCTTGCTGTTTTTATAATTTCTAAACAGAAACAAGAATTAGAAAATTACTTTGTGGTGGAGTGCAAATGTGTCTAACATAAGTGTAAAGACTGCGGCACAGCACACGTGTATCTATCTTATACATATGCAAATCACAAGACTCACAGTAAAACCATTATAACATGTGATGGCATCAGCACTAATTAGCCAGAGACCCAGTCTGTTCCTCTCTGCCAAAGTAAACTGGAGTTATCTCAATCTCAGATTTCATATTTCCTCCTTTCTCTTTCAGGAAGGAATGCCTCCGACATGAGGTATTATGTCCCCTATTGAAAATGTCTTTAAAAACTCATAAAAAAATTTCAAATGAAAATTCTCAAGCAATTTTTTTTATTATTACCTACACATCATCCAACAGCTTTAATACTAGTAGTGGACCCAAATATGTAAAGCATTTTGCCCATAAATGGGAAACAGTCTGTGCTGTAGAAATCAAGGCTTGTAAAATGTAATGAACTAAGAAAGAAGAAAACTAAGTTAGCAAAGAAATTTTAATTAAGGGGCACATTTTTTTTCAGGAGCAACACGTGAAGGAAAACTGTCCAGGCTAAACAGGACCCACAGGGGCTGTATCGGAGCTCAGCGGTAGAACACCAGCTCGTGCTTCCATCCCAGCAGCTGTTCTTGGAATGGAAATACTGGAAGGAGGATAGTTACTGCAGGGAATATTCCCCAATAGCTCTGTACCAGAGGTCTGCCCGTGCTGTGTGGATGTGACAGCCGCGAGGTGCAGAGCCCCCGAACCGCGGGGTGGACTCGGGGCCGGGGATGGACACCCGCGCTGCGCCAAGGACTGCCATACCCTGGGGAAAGAAGCCCCGCTGCAGCGAAACTGCCGCTGCTGCCGCTCGGGCAACATCCCTGCACCGCGTCAGCCCGGCGGCTCGGCAGCGGACCGGCAGCGCCGGGCTGGCGGCAGCGCCGGGAGGGCTCGGCCGCCGCCACCCGGGGCTGAGGCTGCTCATCCATCCGTCCGTCCATCCATCCATCCATCCATCCATCCATCCATCCATCCATCCATCCATCCACCCATCCACCCATCCATCCATCGCGGCTCCGCCGAACTCTCGCAATCGGAACATGATGTTTTTCAGTGGAACCTCGCGCTGCTGCCTTCATAGGGAATTATCTCGGGGACCCGGCGGAGCCCGTTCCCCCGCGCCCGGAGATCTCCGAACCTAAGGCGGCGAGCGAGGGCGCTCGGTGCCTCCAGCGGCAGCGCCCCGGGGCTCCCGGCGTCCGGTGCTCACCGCCGAACTGAGCGTGTTCCCGGTGCCTACCGCCGAACCGAGAGCGTTCCCGGAGCTCAGCGCCCATCCCCGAACCGAGCGCGATCCCGGCGCTCATCCCCGAACCGAGCGCGTTGCCGGAGCTCAGCGCCCATCCCCGAACCGAGCGCAGTCCCGGCGCCCATCCCCGAACCGAACGCATTCCCGGAGCTCAGCTCCCATCCCCGAACCGAGCGCGGTCCTGGCGCCGCCACCGCCCGGGGGCGCTGCGGGAGGGGCTCGGGTGGCGCCGCGGGGCCGGGGGGCGCTGCGGAACTAGTCCCGCCCACTCCCGGTAGCGCAGCCAATGGGGAGGCGGGGGCGGGGCAGGGGCGGTGCGGCCCAGTCCGCGCCCGGCGCCGGCCGTATTTACGGGGCGGGCGGTGGCGCCGCCGTGTCAGTGAGGCAGCGCCCGCCGGGCACCGCGACCGCGCCGCCGCTCCTGGTGCTCCTGCGGCCGCGGCGGGGCAGCGAGGGAAAGGCAGAGAGACGCGGCCGTCCCCCGGCCCGCCGCCGCAGCGGTGGCCGCACCACGGCTCTGCCCGCAGGCGAGCGGCTCTTGGGCGCTCCGGCGGGGCAGGGGCGCGCGGGCGACGGCGGCTCGGCCGTGCCTGCGCTGCGGGCTGTGGCGAGCGGCGCCGGGTAAATGGATCGCCATTCCAGCTACATCTTCATCTGGCTGCAACTGGAGCTGTGCGCCATGGCCGTCCTGCTCACCAAAGGTGAGGGGCCACGGTGGGGACCCGGGGGTGCCTGCGGGGACCGCGCCGAAGGGAGCACGGTGCCGGGGGCCGGGCCCGGCGCTGTCTCGGGACCCCGCGCCGAGCGGCGCTGGTGGCGGAGCCGCCGGGTCTGTGGCTCCCGCCCCTCCGTCCCACCCTCCCACCTGGCCGCCAGTGCCGGCCCTGTCCCGCCCGCTGGGACCCGGGACCGCGGTCTGGCTCCGCTCCGTGGGGGCTCTGGGAGCTTTGGGACTCTGCGGTCTGTGGGGCTCTGGCAGCTCTGGGGCCGCAGTCCCTGGGGGCTCCGGGCTTTGCGGTCTGGCCGCCCGGAGAGCGCCCTCCGGGGCAGAGGCGACCCGCTGGCTGCCGGTAATCGTCGTGCTCCGGGGAGGAGGGTAAAGGATAAGTTAGCGTGGTGGTGATGTGAGGCGGTATTTATTTATTTTGGAAGGAAGGCTGTAATTAACCCTAAATAACAGCCTTGCAGCGTGCAGGGGGGAGCCTGCTGGCCCCATCAAAGCGGGCAGAACAGGGAGTGACTGAGTGATGTGAAGTCGCAGATACTGAAACTATGTGCCTGATAATGATATAATTAGGGGATCACAGACTTCTGGCTGCTGTTGACTTCAAAAGCTTTAAGAGAAGCCTGCAGTCTCTCCTGTAGCCATCTTGACTAAAAGCAGACATTTTTCTTTAATAGCTACATACAGTAACAAGAAAGAGGAGGGAACAGAAGGGCATTGTTCACGGTTTCAAAATACTAAATACCCTTTCTGGCCTTTTGCATAGCACAGGAAGAAACTTTATGAATTGACAGAAATACAGTAATACAAAGTCCATTCTGTTTCACTGAAAACGTGGCTTTAATTAAAAAGCAGTTGAATTAACCTGATGACTAGCCTGTCAGACTTTGTTTGTAAGATTGTCTTAGGGCAATAAAATGTAGACTTTTGAACGTGATTGTATAAGCAGTTAAAATGAAAGTATGTGTATTTTTTCACTTTATTCCCATTCTGTGCTGAGACTCGTGGAAGTACTGTCAGCTCAGGATGTTTGCATCTTGCATTTCACAGTGCAAAAATTATGGAAAATTTTGAAAACTATTTTTCTCACGAGGTAGAGGGGAGACCTCATATAGAATGCTTAGAAAATTATAGACTCTTTTTCTGTAACATGCTGGATGACAGTGAGTGTGAATTCATGAAAAATTAGGTTACTTGGTCGGAAAGCCCAAGGGAATTGGACTGGAGACAGTGAGACACTCCATCATTTGGCTTCTATTAAGCAGAGTTATTAAAGAGCAGCGGGAACTTCAAGGCCTGGAGCCTGCAGTAGCATTTGGGGGAAAGTATTAAGGTAGCCCGATGAGGGGAAGCTAACTTGTTTGAGATGATCTTTAACATCTTGCAGGACAGTGTTTTTGTTTTTTTAGATAATAGGTGGTAGGTAGCATCAGAAGAAGGGAAAGCCTGTAGATTGATTTTTGAAGTGCGGACTGTAGGAAGGAGACATCTGACTATTCAGTCAACTTTGCAAGCCTTGGTGCTACTGTGGTGGCAAGTGCAGTAGGCACACCAGAAGTGGTTTTGAGTCCATTCTTCCAAGCATGTCTCTAAAATCTGGCTTCCTCTTAAACCTTGGCTCGATGGCACATGGAATTATGTTTGCGTTGCAACTTGCCTAGAAAGAGTAAGTTTTCACTACAGCACAGGACATGTTTAATTCATACCAGAGCAGTTTGGAGAGCACAAAATGAAGAATTTTGTGAAGGGGACTTTTTTATCGCTTCCTTCAGAAATTTTTGAGGTTTCCTGAGGTTTTTCATAGAGCTGGTAGAGGATTTTCAGTCTTAAGTGTTTCTTCCTTTCTACTGCATGTTGGATTGCATGTGAAACTGGGGACAGGCAAGGGAGAGCCTTTAGCCTTGCAGTTTCACTCCATTAATAAACTTTTGATTTCAATTGAGCCATTGTCTCTGGTGAACACAATTATTAACTGGATTTTTTTGGTTTATAATACTGATAAAGTCTTGTTATATGAAAAACTGGTTAAAGACTTTCTCTTTCTGGAGAAATTACAAATAGTTGCTCAGTTTCACACAGTAAAACCTTCCTGACTGAGAGACTTAGATGGTAATGGTTGTAGCTAATAGCTTTATAAGGTGTTAGTTAAGCCTTTTACATTTTGGCACAGTACTGAGAGGTAATAAACAATTCAACAGTTCCGATTTTATTTTTCTTTCATTTGTCACATAAATATTTAAACCTGATATTTTTGTTGTGTGCTTATGCCCAGTTAAAAGAAATGTTACTTTCTATAAAAATAGAGTAATGGTTAAAACATAGATGTGACTTTCTTCTAGGACTGAAAGTGTGTGTTGTTTTTAGAACTGGTATTTGACTTTAAACGTGGTTAAATGCAACTGCTGACAGCGAGTGGAAGTAGCTATAAAATGGTCTTGTTAGTTATTTACCTCGGAAAAAAAAAAAAAGCTGCTGTGACCTTCCTCCCCCAGTCCCTGTTTTAGTGAAATGCTCTTGCTTTAATTCAAAGGACTATAGTACTAGCCATTAAAGCAAGTGCCCCAAGGCCTTTACAGGGATTAAGGTTACAAAGAGGTAGGTGCTGTACGGTGATGGGGAGGAAACAACCTCAGCTCTTGTGGATCTACAACCTAGAGAAGTACCTCAAAACTGTCACCGGGTTTTTGGGGGATGCGTGTGGCTGTTAAGGATATATGTTGAGATGTCCTTAGAGGACCGAATTCTTACCTTTCTTGCATGATTTTTGTTTTTTTAGGTGAAATCAGATGCTACTGTGATGCTGCACACTGTGTTGCAACCGGCTACATGTGCAAATCTGAGCTTAGTGCCTGCTTCTCCCGACTGCTTGATCCTCAGAATACACATTCTCCACTTACTCATGGCTGCTTGGACTCTATTGCAAGCACAGCTGAGATCTGCCAAGCCAAACAAGCACAAAATCACTCTGGCACCACCACCATGTCCACGTTGGAATGCTGTCATGAAGATATGTGCAATTACAGAGGACTGCATGATGTTTTGTCTCCTTCTAGGGGAGATGCTTCAGGTAGGACAATAAAGCTTCAGTGAAATCCCTCTTCTGGCCATCAGGACGGCAGCAGTCAAAACCTTGTGTGTCTGCTGTTACTGATTTAGTTGTTAATGTAAATAAGACACCAGAGGGAGAAGTGGGTGGCTGGATGCAGGGGAACATCTCAGCCAATTAGCTTTTTTGTCTGCATTAATATTGGAAATTTCTCTTGCCATCTTGACATGACTTCTAAGAATCAGTGGAAGTGGTGTTCATAGTCAAACTGGCTGTTGGGGTAAGAGATTCCATGTTATAAGCAGACTTAGAAACTAATTTTTTTCCTTATGGAGGTATTTTCTGTAGACACTGCAGAGAGTAGCAGCTGCTCCTTAAACTTGTCAGTGTGGGGTTTAAGGGAGGTGCACTGTAAATCAGTGTGTAAATAAATCCTGAAATCTTCTCATCTTTCCCCTTTGCAGGACAAGGGAGCAGATATCAACATGACAGCAGCAGGAATCTCATCACCAAGGTGCAAGAATTGACTTCTTCAAAAGAGTTATGGTTCAGGGCAGCTGTAATTGCTGTTCCCATAGCTGGTGGGCTAATCTTGGTGCTCCTTATCATGCTGGCCTTGAGGATGCTCAGGAGTGAAAACAAGAGACTGCAAGATCAGCGACAGCAAATGCTCTCTCGTTTGCACTACAGTTTTCATGGACATCATTCGAAAAAAGGGCAGGTGGCAAAATTGGACTTGGAATGCATGGTGCCTGTGACTGGTCACGAGAACTGCTGCATGACCTGTGATAAAATGAGACATTCAGACCTCAGCAATGATAAAATTCTTTCACTAGTCCACTGGGGAATGTACAGCGGACATGGGAAGCTGGAATTTGTATGACCAATTATTTTTTAATCTGAGCTAAACTTACTCTCTGAACTCTTGAAGGCCTTTGGGTTCTGCTGGACAGGAGCACTTTATCTTAAAACAAAAACTCTCATAAATCATCTTTGAGAAACAAAGGACCTCTGCAAACAGAATCTTGGATATTTCTTCTGAAGGATTCCAAAAGTTGTCTTATTTGCACAGAGTAAAATACACTCAAATGTATTGTTTGCTTCAGAGTTGTGAAAGCAAAAGTTAGAAGTTGTAAACACTGTCACGAGGGTTATCTGAACTGTAGGGAGCTGAGAACTGAGTTATAATAAACTGTATGCAAGCTCCTATGTTTCCTGACTTATTGTAAAGATTTTTTAAAATATATATATTTTCTCTGAAACTTGCTTGTGACTTCTGTTTTGGAAAATGGGTTTTCTTGTGGGTGATAGTAGAAAATGAATCAAGGTGTGTATGGTAATGCCATGCATAACAATTAGATTCTGAAAGCAGACTCTTTTCCTACTCTGCAAAGGAATTTAGGTAGTTACTTGAGAATGAATGTGGCAGCTTTGTTTTATATTTCCAAGTAGCAGTGAACCCACATCCTCGGTTCTTGGCTGTTGCATTTTGTCATAACCTCAGTGCATTCTTCCAAAGCTTTGTGTGATCACTTTTTATTCCTCTGTTAATGAAGAAGGACTTTTGTGCAAAATGTGTCAGAAAGTGACTCCTAATGCTTTATAGCAGTTTTCCTCCCTTGTTTCACAATTCTTGTTTCCATGATCTGTTTTCCTTTTGTACCTTTTACACCCAAACTTTTTTTTGGGGGAGGAGAGGGAAACCCCAAAACCACACTGCCTATTAGGTTTGGTTGGGTTTTTTTCTGTTTATAACCCCTCTGGGCACAGTGGAAAGCATCTGCCTTGTTCTTCTATCATGCAACTAAGTATCGTATGCTGCTAGTTTTGTGTGGGACTGAGGAAACAACACTGCTTTAATCTCTGGCTCCTCCTTTATGCTATTCTTGCATAGGTGGCTTTTCTTCCTGGCTGATATTTCTGCACTTAGTTGTTTCTTGCTCCGTCTCCTAGTTGGCTGCACTTGATAATTTAATTTATTCAATGCTTAGTTGCTAAAAACAAACAACCTCTGCATTATTAAAGGAATTTATTTTATTTATTTTTCTTGGTGTATTAGACTTTGCTATAATTAAAGTGTACTTGCTTAAAAGGCTGAAGCCACATCATGGTGAAAGAAGCATCCAAAATGCTGCTTCAGAAGATAAAACCTGGCAAGAGTTTAGTATTCCTCCATGTCTTAAGAAGCTTTATAAATGCTTCTGCCTCCTGTTCGGGCTGTGAAGCTGGGGTCCTGCTGTTGCCAGCAGTGAGTAGGGGATGGCACACGCAGGGTTACTGCAGCCTTGCAGCGATGCTCTGAGCCTTTGTGCTGTTTGCTGTGGTACATTGCTTTGAGATGTGCAGGCTGCAGTGCAAAGTGATGTAAGCAAGGAAAACCTGCCCCTCTAAGTCCCAGGCTCGTGGTCCTGGAAGTACACTTCAATGCCGTGGTAGGGTTGTTGTGGGAGATGGTCACTTGGCTGTGCAAACAGAGGTCCTGGTATTGTAAACTTATCCCTACAGTTAAACACTCATGTGGGCCAAGTGCAGTGAGAGCCTTGGGAATGCCAAGGTCCCACTGTGCCCATGTTTACAATATTAAACTACAGTTTAGAAGATTAGTTTTGTCTGTGTACCTCAAGCTGCTGCCTCTTCTTACTGCATCAACATGCCTGGAGAGCTGCTTTTAATACAGAGAATTATATCTGATTTCTACCTCTTTCTGCGGCTGAAGTTTAAGAAATTACGTGGCCAGAACTTCTCTTGGAATCTGGCCTGTGGTCTTCTGGCTGACCTTTCAAAGTGCTGCTTTCCTATAAGCGCTCTGCCCTTCCTTTGCACTGATCTGAAAATCTAGGGCAGTTGTCTGCTCTGCCAAGTGTATTATTTTTGGGAATGGCTCACTGGGAACTTGCTGCTGAAAGAGACAAACCTGAAATACCGTCTGTAGCTTCACCAGTAGTTAGACTGTGACTAGACAAGTTAGAAAATCTGATGGCTAAACCTTTTAAGTGCCTTCTCCAGCAATCAGAGGGAGCATGTTGTATAGTCATTTAAGCATCCTGTGACCTTCACCACTCATTTGCCGCTGATTTGAATACATAAGGGGCTATTTATGCTTGCCATTAAAAGGCTAGTAAGACCAGGATGCTCTAATTGGCCCCTTGCTGTGGAGATGTTTTAAAGAAGAAAAGAGCTTGTTTGCCATCCCCTGCAGTCATGACAGCAGCGCCACAGAGCTTTGGGGCTGGGGTTTGGGTTAGCAGCTGCCGTCTCCTGGGGTTCTGTTACCTGGTGTGTTACTTAGAGTTTAGGTGTGGTAGCTGATATGACCTACCTGGGCTAGGAGTCTTCTAAGCTTTCTTCTAAGAAGAAAATTAACTCTATCCCAGCCCAAACCAGGACACTATGAAATCTGGATTTCCAATTTATTTTAAAGCCTTTATATTCAGGAAATTGTGTTATGAGCTCTGGTGTCTGTCTGGCAGCAGCTCTGTGAGTTGCAGAATGAGCCCTAAATCTTCTCACTGACTGCAGAGTCCAAAGGGCGTTGGAATAAGCAGTAGCCAGCTTCACTGCTGGTATTCCTGCAGTGGCTGCTTATACAGCCTGCAGGCCTCAGCACTATTCAGAAAACTTTGTACTCCTCTGACAAGGAGGCTCCTTAGTGAAGTTCCCTGGGCTTCCCGGCTGCTGGGTGCTGTACCAGCATGAAACAAAGCAGTCCTAGACAACCACTTCGCCCAACCTAGTGAGACAGGCAGCAAATATTAATGCTGAAGAGCCTGGCCAGAGGCTGGGGGCTGAAGAGGTGAGACAGTAATGGAAGGCTATCCATTTAAATGCATTCGAGTTAAGAGCCTGGATTTGCCATTGTGCTAAGCACTCTCAGGTTTCCCCTGCAGACAATAACAAACACTCCTTTCTTTGAAACCCCTGCAAGCCTGGAGCGTAAGAAGGACAGCCCACCACATCCAACTGAGAAAATCTCTCAGATTGGAATAAATGAAATCAAATGTCCGAGATTCAATTTAGCATATCCCGTGCCTCTCTCTTTCTCTGATCCTTTCCTCAAAACAATCCCGGTTATAGTTTTTCTGATGTCTCTGCCGCTCCTGGCTTTGCGAGCCGCTGGGTTGGTCTGTCTCCTCTTAACTCCTGCTGAACTGATTCTATTAAAAACCCTTTACTCCACAGGGGGCTTGACCTTTTTCTGAAATACCAAATGCGTCTGCTTTGGAAATCACAAACTTCTCCTCTAAAGAGCTTGTAAATCTGGTTTCAATATTGAGTGATTACAGGCTGTGCGGGGAGCTTGAAAGTCAGCAGCCACTTGTGGTGCCGAGCGCTGGAGCTGGGCTGGTGGGGCTGGGCTGATGGAGCCGAGCGCTCTCGTTTTTCACCCCGGAGTGTGTTTAGCACAAAACCACTGACATCAGCTGATCCAGCCCGATTAGCGCTGGGGTGACCAGCCAGGCTCTTGTCTTCCCTTATCAGGACCCCGGAATCCAGTTTTTGTTGTACAACCACTTGCTCTGTTGTAAATCCAGGGATCTCATTGCAAACGGATGATACCCTAGAGGCCAAACACCCAAAAAAAGCCTGGGAAAAGAGCAAGGTTTTGTCTTAGGTGTAATGGATGCATCTGCACCTTCTCTTGCTGCTCTTGTGATAATTAAAACAAAGTATGAGCAAGGGAAAATAAATCACCAGGCTGCCTGTGTGAGATGGGATGTGCCTGTTAGTTACCAGTCAGTGGGGTTCCACAGTGAATAAATGAAAATCAAAATTGGCCTGCTCATTGAAAAGAGGAAGGGATAAGGCAATCTACCAAGTAAAAAAAATCTATGGTAAAAGAAAAAGCCCCACCATAATAAGACACAAGTTGAACGAATAAAAAAACCAGAAAGTCTCTGGAGGAGACAAAGTTGCCTTTATTTCTTTTTTCAGCTACTTTCCCACATGGACATCACTGGAAGCATATTTGTATTGTTCCAGTGTCTGGTCGCTTTGCAGAAAAAAACCCCTCTTCCTTGTTTTGGTACTGGGACCTACTTGGGGAAGTAGTATTTTGGATCTGCCACTGTGTTTTATTTCTGGGGAAAAACAAGTGGCGGAGACGTGCTGGTAAATTATGATTATCTCTTGGGAGGGGCCCAGTGTCTCCAACATTATGAATTCTGGCTCCCTCTAAATAAACACCCAACCTCATTTTCTTTGTTTCACCTCTAACCCTCATCTGCAGCCTTTACAATCCCAGGGGGTGAATCCTGAAGTAAAACAAACTGCAAGGGAAGGAAGCCAGGAGGGAGCCGCAGTGCATGCAGATTAACAGAGCCTTCTGCTCTCCAGGCAACCTTGACAAAAGGATTCAATCCTGAACTGACCTTCAGGGGGAAAAGCAAAACAAAAACCACCTTGACTTGAACTTTCAAGACCGCAGGAGTTGAATGCTCGGTTTGATGTCTCCTAAAGGGAGCAGGGAGTTAGAAATGCCAAACACCTGTCTTGCAAACCCAAGTCCTAACAACTTATCATGAAATCTGAGCCACAAATCACATGGATTTGAAAAATTTAGGATTTGCTTATCACTGTCTCTAAGCCATTCAGTGTTGCTAAAGGGGCCTAAAAATGTGCTTTTTATTCCCCATTGTGATTGTCTAGGCAAATCTGTAACATTTGGTTAAGCAAACAGTAGGTTCTGATGAAACATCAATGTTTAAATGCGACTTTTCACTGAATAAATATTTCTGCCTGGAAGCAGGTCCTGCCTCCCAGCCGAGCCCTGCTCTTTTCCTTGTGGGCAGAAAGGAAGAGAACAAGTCAGCCCTGACTTCATAAAAAAACCACACTGGCATGAATATAGGGTGACTCAATTTTTAAAGAAGTTTTTTTTATTAAAACTGAAATGTTAGAGTGTTTTTCTCTTTGTAGTTATCACACTACTTAAATATATCAACTTACTGTTGGGAAAAGTGTGTGAAATGTATTGTTTCACTCTCCTTGGCTATCAGCCGCGTTTAAAAAATACTGACCTGTGGCAGTGTGTTAAGAATGGAGCCTCTCCTCTAACTGCTTTTTTACCTATTAGATTAAAAATTTCAGGACAGTGTCCATGGAGAGCAAGGTGATGAGCACTTGTCTTTCTCTTAACATTAATTTTTACCTGTTTTCCAACTAAAAATAAAGGCAGAAATGGCACTATGATGAACTAGCCTCTCATCTGGGAGAGGTTCTGGGGAGCAGGGGAGTGTCACCCCAGCAGTGCCAGTGGTGTAGCCAGTGTGGCTGCTGGGTTCCAGGCTAGTCTCTGCTTTTGGGATCTTTTCACTCCAAAGGCCTGCGGACTGCAGATGTAAATCCTCGGGAGGAAAATATTGGTGCACTAAATCTCCTCCTGGCACTTGGCTGTGACAATGGGGAGGGAGGAACAGTACAGGCTCAGCGTCCTGCTCAGGCTGGGGATGCTTGTATTGGTGTGCAAATCAGGGCTTGTGTCAAGCAGGTTGCTTTGAAATGCTCAATTTGTTGAGTTCTGGCTGTGAAGTAGCTATTTCATCAGTGGAAGAAGATTTATTAACCAATTTTTTATGGCTATCGACAATTGCTTAGCTCCAGCAGGGTCCCAGGCGTTCTTATGAAGTGCAGTGGGTTCCAGCGGTAGAGGTGTTTTATATTGTTCTGGTATTTTAACCCAGTGAGCTAAGGCCTCTATCCTCAAATACTTAAGGCTGTACATAATTCATTCCGGTCCCAGGGGCTGTTTTGTCCCTGCTTCAGGCAGGTTTTGCTGAGCTCTAGCTGTGGCTTTAGCAGAGGGCTCCTTGTTGAGAGGCTGCAGCAGGTTCTGGGGGAGCCCCTCCCGGCCACAGCATTTGCTTTGCTAAAGCATGGAGGGGAATTGAGAGTTAATGCCAGGCTTCAATCACAGTCACACCACTGGTGGCCATTGGTGTTTTCCTTTGAGCAGTGACCTGGCTGCCCTGGCTGTGGCTGGGGGAGCAAAACCCATGCTGGACACAATTCAAGGGCCAAATTAGTATGGGTGTGTGTTTGCCAGGGCAGCATCTCACCTGCCTCTAGAGCCTTGTCCTAGGCTGCAGCTGGCCTTTCTGCAGGAGGTGTAGGGAGGAGAACTCTGACAGTTTCCATCACCTAAAACCTTTTTTGCACACAAGAAATCACATGGCTGCTAAGGCTGCAGAAGGGCAGCTCTCTGAGTCTCCCAGTGCCCAAAGCTGCACCCTCAGCCATCATCCCCCTCTGTCCCAACCAGTGTGTGATGTTCAGGGTTTTAATTACATGAATGCATGCAATGGTTGTTTCACAAAACATCCTTGGATCTCCCCCTCAACCATCTGTGTCCCGGTCTGGCTGGCTGCAATCTCTCTGCAGCTCTTCATTTCACGTCCTTGTCCTGGCTCTCCCTGCCCTTTCTCTGCTCTTCTAACAAGGCGGGAGGTGCAGGGCGCCCTGCCTGTGCTGGAGCAAACTCTCCCTGGCAACAAGTACCATTCCCAGCCTCCCTAGCTGTTATCAGTCCACAATAACCTTTCCTTTTTTTTTTTTTTTTCCCTGGGGGACTCTAGGGGACAGCCATATTCATGTTTCTTCCAACCCAATTCCACCTGACTGTGTGGTAGTGGGAGAGCAGGTAGGAAAGTGGTTCCCTCATGATGGACTCCCAGGTAGGTGAGCAGAGCAGTCTCCTCTCAGGATGGGACAGGGCCAAACGTGGGGGTCTTCCTCTTCATAAATACAAAGTACAAAACACTCTCTTGCAAGTGATTTTTTTTATGAAGCTTTCGTTTCAGAAGTTGGAAACACTTTTTTTCCCTGCATCAACAGATGACAGAAATACTTTTTTCGGTTGTTGTTTGTAAAAAATGCACCAAATCTGGGACCTGCTCAGACATTCATTTATTATAATGCAAATGAAACTTGCCATATGTTTTTGTTTCAAAAAACATCTTGTACCAGAACATAACATTTCTAATTGTGTTTATAGGCTGGGTTAAAATTGCTTTACAGCAGCTTTTTGCTGTAAAATCCATGGGGTGGACTGGTTGTGGAGCTTTGTAATCTCTGCCTTCATTACTTGCTCTGTTATCTGTCCTGATTGCTGCTGTGCTTTACTGACTGCAGGATAATTTTGTCTGTAGAAAGGTCGTTACCCTTTACCTCTTTGAACTGAACTTTGTCTCCTTATATCTGCTGGTGGCCATTGGCACTCCTGTCTTTCTCCTGCAAGGGAGAGGGACCCCAGTGTCCCCAGGGACTTGTGCAGCTTTCTGTGTCTCTGACCCATTCCTCAGTGCTCCCCTTGCTGCCCTCACTGTGTGAAGCAGAACACCGGTGGTTCTGCTGGCATCTTGCAGCTGCCAGGAGAGCTGCAGGCTCCAGGAGGAATTTTATGGCAAGTACCTTATCATAGGTTATGGCTGAACATACACAAACACTCCCAGTGACCAGTGTAATCCACTCTTTACTGGCATAATTTGACTTTATTTTTTATTTACACAGGGAGGTTTGGGTGGAGTGTTATGTACATGGTATCAGAAAAACAGTCTGCTCCACCTCGGGGCTGCACACGTGCTGGAGCGCACCCGCCCCGAGGGCTCCTGCAGCCCTTGGTACAGAGCATCTCCACACTTGGGAAGCATTCGACTTTCTCCTGTGAGTGTCTGAGCAAGCAGGTTACAGAGCCCCAGCAATCTCCAAGACATGGCCAAACATTCAGTGACATTCCTGTTTTACAGTGGCAATCGATGAGTCTGCAGAGCAGCAGCGAGCAGGCTGAACACGGCTAATCTCTTATCAAAGCAGTGGATCCCTCCTGGGGCTGCACCCTACCTGCATATTCATATTTGATCATTCATGAGCAATTTGCAAATTTGTAATGAGTAATGAAATATCCTGGGAACTGTTTGCTCACAAATAGTTTCCAGAGTATTTCACTGCCAGTAGTGGGATTCCTGAGTTGTCTGCTCCTGAGGAAAGTGCTGCTGCAGGACAGATGGACTGGTATCTGCTTGATCATAGCTGGGGATGCTGTCAGTGGTTTTTTGTCACAGTGGATAAAAACATCCAACAGCACAATTACAGGGATCTGCTACATATATTATTGAATGAAAATGAATCAGAAATACAATATACAGGGGTAATTTCCAGTCTTCACTTGAGTATCTTTTCTCACTGGTTTCTTCTACAGCCAGACATCTTCCTCAGTTGCCCACCTGGACTCATAGATACTAAATCCATTTTTCCTTGCCTTTTGCTAGTGTTTTGCTGACAGTTTTCTAAAAGTCTAGTATAGTTGAACAGCAGTAGCAGCAGTGAAATACGGGGTTTCAGAACAGGACAGTGGAGTACAGACAGGAGAAGTCACTGGGAGGTTTTGCCCAGACCAAGGTAGAAGAATTTGGTGAAAAGGGAAGATAAGAGCATGCAAAAATCTATTTTCTCCTCTGAATATATCCATGTATGCTATACAAAATTAACAGAAATAGCAACAGATGTACTTATCCAGCACTGTAACACAACATTGACAAGTTGTCTTTTAACCTTCAGTGCTCCCATGGCATATGGAGGATTTGTTTCAGCCTGTGGATGACTGCACTGGACAAGGATCTGATGGGATGGCTGCAGCCAGCATATGGGGTTGAACTAAATTGCACACAGCTCTTTGCTGATGCTGTATCACACAGCATGTGGATCAGGTGAGTTTGGGCCTCGTGGTGCTCTGTTTCATGGGCACTGCACCAGGCATCACCCCCAAAGCTCACAGCTCCCAGAGAGGGGCAAATCCTTCACCAGAGCCAGCAGCAGTGGGAGCCACTGTGTGCACAGCCCAGGCAGGTGTCTGGCAGCAAGGTACCAGCTCCTTAAACAGGCCAGCTTGCAGAGAGAGCACAGAGGTAACCCCATACCTTGGATTTAACCTAACTGCAGGCTGCAAAGGCTGGCAGACTGTGCCTGGGGCCAGCCTGGGTCAGATTGCCTTGCAGGAGCACCATCACTGTCACTGTCACTGTCATTGCTGTCACTAAACAGTCCTCTGGGTATTGCATAAGTGAAAGCTGGACCAAAGGTCTCCTATCCCTCAGGAAAGTGCCTGACTTGGTGAGCTTTGGCTGAAACATATCCTAAAATACATAAATATATGTGTTTATAAAATTTATAAATAAAGTCATCTTAGTCTTCTGTATGAGAATGAGTATTATGTAGTTAATATTTATATTGGTAATAAATAAATTATTTTATAATTGTTTAATGTTTTTATGTAATTTATAACATATCCAATAGAACCTGAGTGCCCTGTTCAGCTGACCACACACTCATTCTTTGCTCTTCTCCCTGCTTCCTCGGGCCAATCTGTATGTTCTCTGCTAGGAAGAAGGCTTCAGCTCTCAAGAACTGTTCAGGTCCATTCCAAATATGAGCTGCAGATTCCCATTCAATATGGGATGTGGGAACGGGATCCCAAGTATAGGATCACCATGTGCAGTGATAGCTGTGTAGGCACAAGCATGTGTGAGAAGCCATAGGTCTGTAGGTATGTATTTCCCAGGCCAGGACTGTGGCAGCAGCCACAGTTCTCCAGATCAGCCTTTGAGGTGATTGATGTCCTCCCAGGAGACCTGTTTCCAAGGGCACCATGTTTCTGGGCCGTGTCCTTAGAGAAGTCATCCTTACAGGGTCTTTCCAGGGCTGATGTGGACTCCTCCAGGATGCTGGTAAGCAACCTGCTTCGTGTTGTGGCAAGACTCTCTGCCCAGAGCAGACCAGCCCTCTTCTGTAGAGAGGTTAGAGAAAATTTCCCCCAGAATCTGCACAAAATCAGAAATCATTCTTGGAAGTTTCCTTTCTTCTTTTCCCACTAGTCAAGAAATGTTCACACTATTTCTTAAAAATAAGAAAAGGAACTTAAAATGCTGCTCTAAAATTATCAATGTGTGGGAAAACCCCTACTCTGCCAGAGGAGGAAACAGTAGAGACATAACAACAATTACTGCTGAGTCTATTTATGTTTGTGCTCCCCAAAACAAGAATGAAGAATGGGACTAAACACAATTAGTCACCAGCCACTGGTGAGGGAGAGGAGGCTGCTGAGTCACAGCCACATTCAGCTCTGTCCTCAGAAAGCTGAGGGTGCAGGGACCAGGCTGCAAAGCTCCTGCACCCCCTCTCCTTAGGGACCCCAGGATTGGGGTGCTGCAGGGGCAGGTGTTGGTCCTACCACCTACTGCCCTGTCTGTGCCAGGGATGCTCACCCCTGCAAGGGGACAGAGCTGCTCCTCTGTGGGATTTCTCTGTTCCTTCTGGGTGTAGCCACACCGGTGCCTCTGTTGCAGCTTCAGCAGAGTGCAGGATCGAGCCACTTCCTCCCTGCTGACCGAAAAACTGCAGCTGCAGATGGCACAGGTCTAGAGAGGCAATCAGATACTCTGGAGGAGGGGACCTGGAGGAATCTTTCTAGTCTGCTGTGCATAAAGTGAATTTTTAAGAGCCTGTTCCAGTTGGTGACTGGGATGATTCCCAAGCAAATATGTCTTACCTGAGACTTTCCTGCCTAGTGAGTGTGCAATGTTATCACCCAAGCATCTCTTGAAACCTCTTTCTGATTTCTCTGCTTTGCCCCCTCAAGGCAAACAGATGGAAGTTTAATCCTCTCCCCTTAGTGTCTCTAGATTGCAAAGCCTTTGTCAAAAGGGAGCCTAAGATCTTAAAACCTAATGCTTTTTCCTAGATATTGAGATAATTGCTATGGGCTAGACACAAGGAGAATAAAGAAGCCAGGCTAGGCAAACGGGAAATGGCAGGAAGTGAGAACTAGATAATGGAAAAAGCAGCTCAAAATTATTTTCTTCATGTCTCCATATACTGATTTGTTGCTAGAACAAATGGAAATGAGCTTAATGGATTCTTCTCTGCTCTGAAGGTTTGAGAAGAGGTGCATTGAATTTATGCCAAATTAGGGAAGAGTCTGGGCATTTCCTAGCCAACAAGATGAGAGAAAAGCAAACCAAAAGAAATAAGTTTTTCCCATTCCAGATTTCTAATAGGTTAGAAAGCAATGCAGGTAGATGTAACAGAAACTGGGGTGACTCTTCCAGCTTGCTTCTTAGTGGAAAGCAGCCCCGGTATAAGGCACATACAGCCAGGTACAGAGGGGAAGCAAAGCTCAGTGGCTTTGGGATAGTTGTCCTGGGTTAGGTGATGCTGTGAGTAGCTTGGCTGGACTCTGATGATGGCCCTTTCTGCAGGGGGATCTTGAGGGAGCTGATACCCCTTCCAGCCAAGGTGATGAGGACCTGCAATGGCTCTCATGCCTAGGATGGTTTTTCTCCTCAGATACTCTTTGGGAAGCAAAGGTTCTTCACAGTGTGCTTCTCAGTGTGTGCTCATACTTACGTGAATATATGGAAGTCAGAAAAAAATTAAAAGCCTTGAAGAAGATTTTACTTCCAGGCCAATTTACTTCATAAATTTTATTATTGTTAATCTATTATCTCTGTGCTCTTGCTGCCTGAATAAAACAAATGACCATAGATGGGTGTCAACTGATTCTTTCTCCTGAACAAGAAGAACAGCTGCCCTGGAGATGCTTGGTCAGATACCGTTGCTGCAAACCAGCTTTGTGGCATTGTCCAGGAAGACAGAACCTATTTCTGCATCTCAGGCTCTGTGGGAGAGCTTCTTCTTACCCATCATGGCTGTGGCTTTATTTAATCCTCACTGTATGCAGTCAATAACAGGAGGACTCTTGACATTTTCAATTGTCCAATTCTTGTGGAAAACGCCATGTCTGAAACAACCTCTTGAGGGTGGTGCCTGTGCAGAGAGACTGAGGTCCTTTCACCCCTGGGTCCCAAGCAGCATTTACATGCCATGTGCCCTCTGGTTTGGTGATAGAAACTTGCTCCAAGAAGAACCTCAGGGTTTGGCTGTCTATCCCCATCAAGAAACTATGAGCAAAGTGGAAACAACTAATACAAGTGTTTGGTGATAGTGCTATGAGCCAGGGTACTTTTGTTGCATGGAAAATATATGGTTGTCCCTTTTAAATTGGTGGTACCATGAAAGTATTGTGGTGTGTCACAGGAACAGTGCAGCTCCCAGGTAGATCAGACCAGTGGAAAGGCAGAGATCAAACATAACTTTTCCTGTATTGACATAATGCACATTGCAGTTTCAGTCCACCAGTCCACCATAGCACAAAAAAAAAAAAAAAAAGACTAGAAAGCAAACTACACAAATGATCAATGATGTTAATTACAGTTCTCAGTGAGGGAGATAATAGCAATGCAAGGGAAAGTAAATACTTATTAGCTCTAAGGAGCATCCTGTTATCTGTATGAAAAATAAACACATTTATCTAGGCACCACCTTAATGGCTCTGGCTATGAAGAGGCGGTGTGCTTACTTCACCCAGATGTTGGCATCATTACCATGTCTGGTGGAAAACAGAAGCTTCACTGTTGCTAATGGATGTAAAACTGGTCTGGATGGACAAATGGACCTTAATATTCACCTCAGCTGGTGCCACAACACCAGCCTGTCACCTAACAGCTAGGACAGGTGTGAAGTACCACTTAGCAATATGCTATATATTATATGTGTATTATATGTGTAATGTGGTGCATTATACAGCTCCCTCTCCCTCCTGGCCCTCTGAAATCCTTTTGAAGATCTCATTAGCCCTACTGCAAAGACAATGGGCACTCAGATTATAGGTAGGTGGGATGTGCTAAAGGCCTCTGGAACAAAGATGGCAAGGATTTGAATATTTTCTTTAAGATCCAGATGACAGTTTTGCTGAAAGCTGTTGCGGTTTCACGTTTGGAGGTGCTAAAAGTCCCAGTGGTTACAGGGTGGGTGGCAATTGCTCAGCATTTCTGGATGTCGGGCCAGGCATGTCCTCACTGGCCACCTCTCTTCAACCACCTTCAAACAATTCCCCGATTTATTGCCTCTTAAGCTTCAGCCCTGCCTCAGAGGTTCTCCATTAGTGGTGTAATGAACTGATACAATGCTAAGTCAAAGGATTCAGAGCTAGTGTGCAGTAAACATAAACATATGTTTAGTTGGGTTATAAACTACTGTAGCCAAAGTGGGCAAGTGTTACAAACTTCAAACACGAAACAGATGCAAGTTAATTAGAGGCATGAAAGTGATGACAATAGAAATGAGCTGTAGCAAGGAAATGAAATGTTAGTTTAGGCAGAAGTTGCTGCAGCTCTGCCTTGCACTGGAAATGCCTGCAGTCTCTGCTGAAGATGGGAAGGCAGAGAGATACTTTATAGGGACAGCAGAGCATGTTGTCCATATGTCAGAAATGTAAGTCACTGCTGTGAGGGAATGTGTGAAGGAAATATAATCTGGCAGGCTTTTGAAAGCTGGGAATTGGCTTGCCATGTGTTCACAGAATCACAGAATCAGCTGAGCTATAAGGGACCCACAACGATCATCGAGTCCAAATCCTGGCCCTGCACAGGGCAGCCCCAAGAGTCACACCTTGTGCCTGAGAGTATTGCCTAAAAGCTTCTTAAACTCTGTCAGGTTTGGTGCTGTGATCACTTCCCTGGACTCTGTCAGAGTGCCCAAATTACCCTTTTATTGAAGGACCTTTTCCTAATATTCAAACTAAACTTCCCATGACACAACTTCAGGCCATTCCCTCATGTTCTGTTGTTCTCACCACAGAAGAGATTGGTGCCTGCCCCTCCTCTTCCCCTCACAAAGAAGTTGTAGACTGCAATGAAGTCTCCCCTCAGTCTCCTCCAAACTGAACTAACCAAGTGATCTCAAGCATTCCTCACACTGTTTTCCCTCAAGGCCCTTCACCATCCTTGTTGCTCTGCTTTGGACACTCTAACTGTGAAATGTGTCTGAAGCTGGACTGCAACAGAATCGTAGGATTTTTTGGGAAGGGACTTTAAGGATCATGTACAACACCCTGCCATGTGTGCCAGGGCTTACAGTGCCCAGTGTGCCATGAGAAAGCAGAAGTCCCACAGTGTGGGCATCTCCTGGGAGAAGGGCTGCTGGGCTCCCCAGGCACTGCTGTGGCACAGCAGCCATCCAGCACTCAAGGGCTCAGTTCTGCCCTTCCCTCAAACTTCCCAGCCCTTGTTCCTTGGCATGAGAGACTTCCAGGCCCCAGCCAGGGGCTGGTAGGTGCCCAGCGGATGACATGAGTCCCACTAAGGAGGCAAAGGTGCTTCAACAATGCTAGGCAACCCTTGTGAGTGCAGGGCTACCTGCAGTTTCAGAGTCTGTCCCTGCCTTGTTCTTGGCTGCCCTCTTCCCTATCACTGTAGACAAAAGATTTAGTGACTCTTCTTGCAATAAATCTTCACCCTAGTTGCTTATACTCTGCTACTTTGCCTATCATTTGAGTAGTCTAAAAGGCAATGGTTTGAAGAAGTTTTTGTTTTATGAGCTGGTCCTTGTGAGCTGGTGTCCTCCTGGGCCATACACGTTCCCATGCTTTGCATGGAGATTGTGGAAGTAGAAGGGTATTTGGTGTTGGAAGGAGGAGAAAAGGCCTAAATAAATGCCTTAATAAGAGTAGCTCTGAGGTAACTATGGAAGCCTTGGGTATGTTTGTTCCCTTAGTCCCAGATGAGCAAGTGTGTGTGCCTCTCAGTCCTGTGCAAGCCTGTGCTTCAGCAGACAGACTGTCTTTGTCCTCCTGTAGTGCTGCTCTGATGTTCTGCCCTCCAACATGCTCTACACCTCTGCCTCAGACAGACTAGGGAGCCAAAAGGGCTACCCACAAAGCAGATGGTTTAAAATAGCTCCCCTAGACCGAAAAAGCGTTGCTGTTCAGCCGCTCCTCCTTTCCTCTCGTGGGCACCAGTGCTGCTGGATGTGGAGCTGCTGTGCCCATATCAACACCCACGAGCAGCCTTGTGGCTCCCAGGGCCAGCAGCCTGCTCAGCCCTCTGCTGATGGGCACTGACCCCAGCCCTGCCGGTTCAGCCCAGCAGCATCACCGTGTCCCTCCCGTGCTTTGTCCTGCCATCACACAGGACAGAGCACAGCGGCTCATCCTGCTGTGATCCAGCCCCATGCCCCAGCAATTTAGGGCCTCAGAGAAGTACTTGGGGGATTAGCTGCAGTAAAAGTCCTCCTCTAAATGAGAATTTCAGGTTGGGACCTGAAACTGCAGCAGTTTGGAAAGCACCCAGTGGCTGTGCTGTCAGGGAGTGTTCACAGGCAGTAAAATAAAACCGTTGCCTAATTATAGTTTCACCAAGGGGCACTGCAATGCTGGGGTATTAACTCCCTGCACATAAACAGCGATGGGCAGGGGCTTGCCAGCAGTGCTTTACCTCCAGGAGATAAACAGGTAACGGTATCACGGTGCCGCCATCCAGACGGGAGACAGCTGCTCGCTGAAATTACAGCAACATTTACTCATTCAGCACGAAATTACACGTGACGGGGGCAGGAATCACACCTAAGTGTTATCCAGCCCTCCCTTCACCAGGGGGGAAAATCCTGGATTGGGAACATACAGAGCACAGCAGAGTAAGGCAGGAATACAAAAGGGACTTCCCACCATTTGTGGAAGTTGAAATTGAAACAAACAGAAAAAATCATCAGCCCAGGGAAAGTTGTAATTATTCTGTAATCAGCTACTCAGGTAAGGAAATCACACACTGGCACGGTGCTAATAGGAGGGTCTCAGCTGTCAGAGGAGCACAGATTAAAGTGGGAAGGTTTGGATGTTGATATTTTTATTTGGAGACTGCTTTTCCCTTTTAATTTTTTTTAGACAAGATGATTAAAAAAGTAAAATAGAAAGCCAAATTGCTGGGGATTACTGTATCAGGAGGAAGGCTGGGGGAGGTGGGCTGGTGGGGAATTCTATCCACATGAGGCTGTTCCTCAGGGCTGGGTACTTTGGTCCCAGTTCTGCCCTGGCAGAGGGCAAGCAGGAGCAGCTGCATTGATGGGGGAGCTCTGCATGGGCATGGGCTCTGGCTGGGGTGACACCCTTCTCCTGCTGCAGGACATGCGGTCCAGGAGTGGCTGCAAAGCACAAGTGTGAGCAGGGACAGGGTGCCTGATCTCAAACCTCAGACTTACATGAAATTTCCAATGCCACGAGCAAGCGCTGTAAGTCAGTTACATCCTTCAAATCTTAGGTAAAAAGAAGCAGTTTGGTTAGAGCTTCCAAGTGGTGTGTGCCAGGTAAAAGTGCAGCAATGTCACTAGTGGTAAAGGACTGCCGTGCAGGCAACCATTAAATGCAGCTCATTACACAAGGAAGGGTTACGCTCATGGACAAGGGAAAGAACTGGAAATGCTCTGCCACAACGGTGCAAGGTCATATTTCATTTCCATAGTGTTTTCTCTCCTCAGGAGGCAGCCAGTAATTAAAGCAAAGCTCTAGTCTCTGAAGAATTCCCTTATTAAAATTTTCCCAGCTCCCTTGCTGCTCCAAGATGTCTCTTAGGAACTGTTCAATTCATAGAGAAGGTGTTTTGCTTTGTGTATATGAATAATTTTTATTATTATTTTTTAACTGAAAAATATCTTTCCCTTCCCTCCATCCTTTCAGGTCAGGATAGAAGCTATTTGACATAGAAAGGGTTTTTCTGCATGTTGAATTAAACCTTCCTGACTTTGGCAAAGAGCAACTGCAGGGCCAAGATAATTAACAGGGGTGGATTTGGTGACATATCTCCCTAGTTCAGTCTCAGCAGCACTGCCTGCTACAGAGCTCTGATAACTGCTGCTGGACACCACACAAAGCAAGAGTTTAATTGTCTTTCAGGAAGTTTTTCTATCAACCACTTCTCTGCAGTTTGATAAGCTCTGTTGCTTTGAAAAAGTCTTCAGACTTCCTGACAGGTCTGAATTTGGTCTAAGAGAAGTATGGGTGACCCTGAGGCCCCCTCATGCCTCAGCTGCCCACAGGTGATGCTTATGCCCCAGTTGCTTGCTCATCCCATCCTTGGCTCCCTGTGGATCCCCCAGTGGGGAAAACAAGCAAGTCTACACGAGAGTGTCCAAATTCAGAGAGGGCAGCTGTGAAGCATGCTGTGGGGCTGGGTTTGAGAAAGTGTATTGAGAAAGACAATACCACTACCTCCCCATTACACAGTAAAATTACCTAGCCTAAATATTAGTGAACCTGCCCCAGCAGTGAATAAATCATATGTTTTGAAAGACTATTTTTTTTTCCACTCTGAGAAATATGAAAAGAGCAATTTAAAATTGCCTCTATTTCTTTGTATAGCAATCTGAAAACACCTATGGCCAAACTCACCATGACTGGATTTAAAAGCAGCCTGAGCAGTAAGAAGCTGTTTTATCTTCAGCTCTGTCTCAGTGGGGGTCTGTGGTAGTGAACCCTCTGCTGTGTAGTCTGCCTCTCCTTGGGTATCTCTGGAGCCCCCACTGTCTCCAGGTGAAGGCTGCCCTGAGTGCTTAGGGGTCTTTCCCAGCCTAGCCAAGTTTATACACCCAAGGACCCAGCAAAGGGGTTAGGTGACACACTGTTTAACTTTCAGTTACTTGTACAAAGCAAAAAAGGCTCTAAAAAGTCATTAGTATGTATCACTGGAGAAGGAATGCCTGCACTAGCTGCCCTTTCTGACCTACATCTCCTCAGCAAGTTGGCCAGGTGAACATTTCTGAGTAGTGTCTGTCTTCTGCAGAGGAAGCACAACCCAGGTTTGGGTGGCATCACCTCTTGCTAGCCGGGAAGGTTTCAGTGCTCACCTGAACAGAGCTGCCTCTAGGACTGCAGGACTTGAATTATCACAGGTTTGTGCTCCTCACCCATCTCTTCCCCCCCGAGGGAGGAGAAGGTTATTAGCTTTAGCATTATCATGGCTTCAGTCCCTTGGCTGCTTGCTCTCTAGGCATCACACTTTTCCATAGCTACTTTGGGGATGTCATCAAATGGGTCACAGTCACTTCTGAGCCAGACTGGATTTATGCTGGTGAAGCAGAGAGGCTTCACAGCTCAGTGCCATTTCTACTCAGACCTGCACAAAATTTAGCTGCACATGAATGCCAAGAGCTGGATTTGGATCTGCTGCACAGCAGACTTTGAACATTTGATGTAATGTTTGCTCTGCAAAAAACTCCTCTGATATAAACTGAGTGAAAGTATCCTGTCTGAGTGTAATATTCTCTGCACAAGCTGTGTTAAGCTTTGACTTAGAGTCTAACAGCTCTTAATGTCTCTCCTAAGCTTTCCTGTTGAATGTTTGCAGCATTTCAGGAGAAAGAGAGATTATTTAACTGAAATAGCTTTGGTAGATTTGAAGGCTCCAAAGATCAGCTGATTTACAAAGGGAAAAGAGAGCATTTAAAACCAAAGCAAGGGTTATTCTGAAGGTTCATTCTTTATTTGAAGACAGCTTAAGAATGATTTAACAGGGTTAACTTCAGAGAGAAATATCCTGGAGTCCTCTAGGAGACATATTCTTGCAAGATTGCCAGCTAGTTTATAACTGAGATTCCTCATTCTCCGTGGGGGTAATTACTGCAGCTGGGTTGGAAAGGCTTCAGTATTAAAACAGCAGTCAGTGAGCTACTGAACATGGGCTCAAATCCACAAGGAGATTCTCAAAGCCTGAGCTGATTAGAGCAGAATAAATCTTGGACTGGACTGCCTGTCCCTGCCTTAATGTCTCACAATGAGGGGGTTATGGTATGAAATGGGGTAGGCTGTGTGAGCGTGTCATGCATTTTATCTGAGAAATGAGCTTTCCTTTTTTTGGGAGGTTGCCTGAAAGAGCCACTTAAAGTGAAAGCCCGAGGTAAGGAGTTCAAGACCAAGATATGTAATATCCAATAGCAACACATTAAATAAAACCAGAAAACTTCCCCCAACTTTTCTTTCTCCATCAGCCATGAATATTCTGAGTTGGAAGGGACCCACAAGGACCACCAAGTCCAGTTCCTGGCCTGGCACACGACAGCCCCAAGAATCACACCATGTGCCTGAGAGCACTGTCCAAAGACTTCTTGGATGCTGCCAGGCTTGGTGCAGTGACCACTTCCCTGGGGAGCCTGTTCCAGCATTTGACCATCCTCTGGCTGAAGAACCTGGCTGAGGAGCCAAGTGAATATTTTGAGCAGTGCTTTCTGGGCAGCTGCTTGTCTTCAGTGAGTCCAGAATAAAATCCACATATTTGAAGGCCTGACAGTGCTTCTGCAGTCTGAATGGGTGCATGAGAAGCTCTCTCTGCTCTGCAGGGCTTTGCCCAGTTGTCTTTCCTGCTCTGTGGGATGCAGGTCTGGAGGGTGCTCCCAGGTTCCTGGGCTGCTGAGTCAGCCATGGTGTGTCCACAGATGGGTTTCATAAGGAGCTGCTGCATTGCCCTGCTCCTGTTCTCAGTCACATCCTCTTGTTGTGTCTTTCCCAGCCCATCACCTCTCTTGTTGACAGCAGGACCAGGAATTCTTGATCCAGGCAAAGAGGTGTTTTCTCCTTCCTTTGGCTTTGGTGGACCTGTGGAGTGGATTAAAAGGAAAAGGAGGGAGCACCTCTGAATTACTGCATTGCATGTTGGGATTTGAACTCGTAACACTCCAAACATAGGGATATAAGTCACAAAACATACCATCAAACTGGAAGCACATGTACAGTTTGTCTGGATGTGGGCATGATCTTTTTGAAGTCTATTTGGAGATTATTTTCTTGGGAACATTGGTGGCTTCTGCCATTTCCAGCTCTCCCTGGCAGTTTCCAAACTGTCCTGTGACTACAGGACATGTGCTTTGCCAGGGAGCCCTTTTCTCAGGGACCATCTGAATTTTAAAATCATTGTTCCTTAAACATCAAGAAACAGAAGTCCAGTGTGAAGCAATAAATGTTTCTGACAGAAGCAGCATGCTGACCAGTTGGGAGCTTGGAGGCTGTCTGCGCTCCTCCTGCTGCAGGCCTGGTGAAGCAGGAAGGATTTCCAGCCTGATGTGTTCTAAGAGCCTGTTTCAGCATCCTCACTTGAATTTCCCATCCCTGGCCCAAAGTAAAGGCATTTTACAAGTCTGAGGTTGTTGGCTACATTTTCAGCAAAGCCCTCTGCAGACGCTGGCCACCTGGAGCCAGACTAGCTGGGACTAACAGCAG
This sequence comes from Turdus rufiventris, assembly GCA_013186435.1. Classification (NCBI taxonomy): domain Eukaryota; kingdom Metazoa; phylum Chordata; class Aves; order Passeriformes; family Turdidae; genus Turdus; species Turdus rufiventris. Next base: position 4,159,494 of record PYHW01009604.1, on the reverse strand, counting down.
GGCTCTAGCAGTGTTAAGAGGCTTACTTGAGATTTTGGCTGGTGAATAGCTCATTCCCTTACTCTTACTGTGGATCAGGGAGCAAGTCATAACAAATACCTGAGTTTGAACAACCACTTGTTTTCAAAAGCTGGAGCAATTGTGATGATTTGAAGTTGTTGACTAGTGGAACCCAGGGCAATTATTGTAGAAAGGAAAGGGTTTTTTCCCTCTTAGGCTTCTGGAAAAGCTGGCAGTGCAGTGTGTCAGGATAGCTGCTATTTTTTATTCTTCTGTTATAAGCTCTGGTGAGGTCCTGCAGGGTTGGTTTAGGACCTTATAGCTAGTGAGGTTTTGGTCCTTCCCTTGAACTACAATTGAAGCTGCCAGGGAGCATTGGACAGAAAAGCCTTTTTATTGCTTTTATCAGAGGCTTTTGGATGGCAGCATGCCAAAAGTCATGCTGCAGAAATGCTGCTGATGGGGTGGGTCTGATGGCTTCCTGGTGGGATGGGGCTGCAGCCCTGGTCCTTGCCAGGGCTGCTGGAGGTGCCTTTCCATGGCTCTGCTATTGAGGCTGTTCCTCCCTTGGTAGGCAATAAAAGTCTCCTAGAAAAGGAAAGTTGCTTATATCACATCTCAGGGCTTATCATGACTCTGGAGAAATATCTCAGTCAGCGCAGTCCTTTTTGCACTGGGCTAACTTCTATGAGCACCTTTTTTACAGGCATGTGTAGATGTTTGGTTTCTGGTTTGTTTTTGTTTTTTTTTTTTTTTTTTTCAGTTTGGTTTTTTTCCCTTAAAAAAATTCCCAAGGTCTCAGCTACGCTCTGATGCTCCATGAGAACATTTTTGAACTCTTAGAATTGTTTGCTGAACAGGAAAACCATTACTTACCCAGTTCCAACTCTGCCTGGAGCTCTGTGGAGGCATTGCCTGTGCCTCCTGGAACAACTTCACCTTCTGGAAACAACGCCTGTGAAAATCTCTTTTTTTTCCTTTTCTTTCTTTCTATATATATATATTTTTTTTTTTAAATCTTCAGTCCTGTCATACGGCTTTGTGAACTTCAGGCATGATGTTTCCTATCATTTTAAAAGAGGCTGTTCATTGAAAGATATAAAAGCATAAACAAAAAGTTCATGTTTGTTGGCACAGTTTTTAAATGCAGACATCTGGGTTAGAGATGTGAGAAAATTGTAAAGAATTTGAAAGGTTCAAAGGCTCATGTTATTAAAGTTTTAATAATCTCCTTTTCTGCCTTGCCCCAACCCCCTGCTAGTCTTTGAATCTTGAAGGAAAATGCCGTCTGAACAAGATTATAGTTAATTAGGGTAGAATCTTCTCTTTGAAAGCCTGTAGGAAGCTGTCCTGCCTTTTTATTTTTCAGACTAGAATGAGCTGTGTGTAGGAGGAGATACATGGCAAAAAGCACTTGAGTGCAATGTTTTAATTTAAAGACTCCAGGGGCTCTGTTAAGTTTCTATAATACAGATGATGGTATTTTCACGATCACTTTGTTATGTAATCCCCAGAGAAATAATTCACCTGAGGTGAAATTCACACCTTGTAGGGGGGCCAGGGAGGGCTGGCAATAAACACAAGTCCGTACACACACACCTATAGGCACAGGAGCCTATACAGTCATGTCTATAGAGACATGCACCTATGGACACACAGCCCCCACAGACACACGTGCACAAAGCCCAGTGTGCAGCAACTTTGGGAAGCCTGGGGTGAAAGGATAAGGCTGGGTGAGCCCCAGCTCCTGCTGCCCTCCTGGTGATGAGGGAGATAGGGAGAGAGTGAAGCCTTTGCTTTGTTGGCCAAGCATGGCTTGCCCCAGGGCTGGAGACTGTGGGCTCCCCATCCCTGCAGGTGCTCAAAGCCAGGCTGGATGGGGCTATGAGCAGCTTTGTGCAGTGGAAGGTTCTCTGCTCATGGCAGGGCATTTGGAACTAGATGATCTTTAAGGTCCCTTCCAATGCAAACCATCCTAGGATTCTGTGACCACAGCTCCAGGCACGCCATGAGCAAAGGGGCTTGGTGGCTCTGACTGCTGGTCCTGCAGCACCGTGGTGCTGTGTGTGCTTCTTGTGGCAGGAACCAATGTGTGATCTCATCGTGCTCCTGGAGTTTTCCAAGTGTCCTGTCTGGTGTGTCCCCAGCAGTGCCAGTGCAGAGCCCATAGCACCTGCTCACGGCTGATGTTCTTTCGCAGCGACTGCAGGCATTCTGCAACACAGATGTGCACCTCTCTCACCCATCCCTGCACTGCAGGCTTTTGTGGCCCCTCATCCAAAGAGTTGAACCCTCTGCTGCTCCACTGAAACGTGCAGGTGCTGCTGCCACCCCAGGTGACATGCAGGGGCATGGCTGCTTGGCTGAAGTCACTGAGTCTTACAAGTACAAAAACAACAGGCTGGACCCTGCATGGTGTCACAGCTGCAAGAACAACACAGTGCTGGTGCTGGGTCTCTAAGGACTCCTCTGGTCACCATTCCCACCTAACCCACACGGAGCCTGGGTGCTGCCAGTGCTTCTTCACCGTCTCAGCAATGGCCATGCAGTGGGAGGGCTGGGGCTGACGATTTGTTTTAGAAAAGGAAATGTATCTTTTTTTTTTTTTCTTTTTCCTGAGTTTGCTATAAAAAATAAAGCCAGTTATATTTCTGGTCTATTTTGTTTTTAGTGCTTGCAATATGTCCCGAGGGAGCTATTTTTTTTTTTGAAAAATAGGGCGTTAAGTACCGTAATTTCCCTAACATAACAATTCCATATTTATTTCACTTTCTTTTTCTTTACACTCAGTGGCTTATAATAGCAGTGCTTTTCCTCATCTCCTCCTGTCTCTCTAGTCTGCTAACAACCCAATTAGTGAGTGCCCAAAGCATGAAGCATTCCTGGCCTTGCTGCTGTTCCAGCCAGTCATTAACTAGGTGGAGAAGGTCTAACAAACACTGGAAAAAAAAGTAAATTCGTTTTTTAGAAGTTAGTTGAGCTTTACGGCATTAAAATAGAAAAGGTAGTAAAAAAAGCAGGGAGAGAGAGTAAACACGTTGCCAAAATACTAAGTCAATTAGCTTAGGTGAAGGGCCAGGATTTTCTGGTGTAGCCTGGAGCCTGGGATTGCTCTCACCAGTAAAACACTTCCAGAAAGTCCAAAGAGCAGCTATGGTGCTTTTTAATTTTTTATTTTAACTTTTTCCCCCAAGGGTTTTGATATCCAGGCTTTAGACCCCAATGTTAACGAAGTTATTATTCTGTCTTTCTGGACATCACTGTATCTTGGATGCTTCATACTCCAGTATTGCTCTGTTTGCTCGAAAATTATTTACTGACTTTTAAAGAAAGATCTTTGGCCTTAAGAGCATGAAATCAAAGGCTCAAGAGTCTCACAACCAGCGCTCCTGGTCAGTCTTCCGAGCCTTTATTTGGGTGCCCAGACAGAATTTCTTAGATGTGAGATCAGTTCAGAGCCACATTCAGCAGGGAGCAGTGCCTGAGTGGCAGTGAGGGGACAGAAGGGAGCAGAGCCAGGTGAGTGGCAGTGAGGGGACAGAAGGGAGCAGTGCCTGGCTCTGTTCATCCCTAGGAGAGGCTGTCCTGGAGACCAGGAGTGTGCGGATCTGCCGAGCACACCGTGTGGCCAGGCTCTAGAGCACCAAGCTGGGGGCACAGGGACAAGGGAGCCTGCTTTTGGGGACACACAGAACACTGGAAACACCAACCAAGCAGGTCAGAGCCCCACTGCACAAACTCAGCAGTACAAGTGGACCATCATCCCGTTTGCACCCTGTCGTCATGCAGGCAAGCTCTCATACCGAGAGATCTGAAGGGAAACTTCCTAAGAAATTCAGAGTTGGAGTCAATAATTGCCTAACATACAGCACCACAAAGGTACCAGGTTGGCTCAATTCACACTTTTCTAATGAAAGGTTGGATCGCTCTCCCTCGTGGTAAACCCTCCCATCCCCGAGGTATATTCCCACCTGAACCTCCCAAAGCAGCAAAGCCCTCGGGTGCCCTGCCTTCAGCTATCCGACCTTTGAATGAGCGGATGGCATGGAGCCCAGAAGCAGAAAGACCTGTTTGCACTGATTATCCTAGGTGTCATTAGCAGGATTCTTTACAAGCAACTCCCTCCTTTGAAAGGCAGACATCCCCTTGCCTGAGAATAATAACTGCAAGCACTGGCCATCGGATTTTTCCTTCCTTTGCTGCGACCTCTCCAAAACTTGGCACCTCTTTGAGCTGGCTTAAAAAAAATAAAAGCTGAATTTTTTATGTTACCTACCCCTTTTTCAGTTTTTTTCCCGATGGTTCTAATGAGACGGTCTGTGAAATAAAATTGAAATGACGCTATTGTCAGAAAGATTCTATGACACAAAGGTGCCAAGCACTTTCTAAATGAATGCCTGAAGCCAAGTGAAGTAGCAATTGGGCAAGCCTTTAGCTGAAATTTGTATTCGGAAGTTCTGATATGAGGAAGCTGTAGAAATGCAATGGTGATAAGTGCATTTGTCAGGCAGATCCTTTTGAAAAGTGCTGGTACACATGGTTGCTGCTGTTCAGAGAAACAGAGGTGGGTGTGATGTTCTGTAGCCTTCAGCTTTGCCCTTGGCATGGGATTATCCCCTGGGAAGGATATAGCATACCATTAAGTTCCTCTTTGTAAAGGTAATGGGGAATAGTGTCTCTTGAAGTCTTGCAGAAAAGGCTATAAAACCTATTGACATGCATTTTTTCTTCTCTTATTACATCCCGGTTTATGTGATAAATGAAACTCCTACGGAGGAAAGCCTAATGCTTTAGGCTTTGCACATAGGAGGGGAAGAGATAACAGGATGAAGAGCAGCAAGTAAACACATACATATAATAAACATACAACATATAGTATAACATAAACACACAATTCTTGCCAATTTAGAGCAGAATCTAGAATTATTACCAAATGCTGGAAAGCTCATCCCGAATTTTCCTTTACTGTGTAATATTAGCACTATAATGGGTTGACAAGTGTGTCTTCATTTCTCATTGTAGACTATACATTGGCCAGTGGATAATCACAGAATCGCAGAATATTCTGAGTTGGAAGGGACCCATAATGATCATCAAGTCCAACTCTTAGCCCTGCACAGGACAACCCCAAGAGTCACACCATGTGTCTGAGAGCATTGCCAAATTCTTCCTGAACTCTGTGCTGTGACCACTTCCCTGGGGAGCCTGTCCCGTGCCCAGCCACACTCTGAATGAAGAATTTTTTCCTAATATCGAACATAAACTTTCCCTGACACAACTTCAGGCCATTCCCTCATGTCCTGTCACCACAGAGAAGAGATCAGGCTTCCCCTGATGAGGAAGATGTTGACTGCAGTGGGATCTCCCCTTATTCTCGTCCAGACTGAAGACACTGAATGACTTCAGCCTCTCCTCATACAGCTTCCTCTCCTATCCCTTCACCATCTTTGCTGTCCTCATCTGGATGCTCTCTCACAGCTTTACATCCTCCCTACACTGTGGCAGCCAGAACTACCCCAGCACTCGAGGTGAGACTGTCGCAGAGCAGAGCAGAGCAGAGCAGGACAATCCCCTCCTTTGCCCGGCTGTGTCTGATGTCCCCCAGGACAGGGCTGGCCCTCCTGGCTGCCAGGGCACTGCTGGCTCCTGTTCAACTTGCCATGGACCAGCACCCCCAGGTCCCTTCCTCTGGCACTGCTCCCCATCCTCTCATTCCCATGAGACTGGTTTGTTATTGCCATCACTTAGAGCAATGCTGGTGCCATAATTTGTGTAGTAGCGATAATGTGGGTCACACCTGCACAAGTTTCTAAATCAGTTCAAGTTCAATTATTGTGTGTGTGTCTCTCTATGACTGCAGTTGTAGCAATATGCTCTGCACTACTACCTACAGCTTGGAAATATTAACAGGGTCTGTTGGTTTAAGCACTTTAGTGTGGCACATTTTATCTATCTATAAAGGAACAAAGCCTAAGGCATAACTTTGCAAAATAGGTACACCATCTCAGTACTTACCAATATAATTCTATTAAATTAAGGAATGTGCTTCTGCCTTGTATCATGCAGAGATAATTCAAGACAGGATTTGTTTTTTTCTTTGTAACATTTAGAGCTGAAGTAGAAAAAGGCTATAAGAATTTTTGAAAGAGTCGTCTGGGGTTTTCTTACAGGAGTAGCAAACACAAGTTAGATTTTAATAGTGCTTGATATATAAAAAAAATGAAATATAGGCCAAAGAACACATTCAAATTGTGTACATTTCAGAGCAGGTATTTATTTAATATTATTATTACTGCATCGGTCATACGACAGGAAAGTCAGTAACCTGCTAACTTCTGTATGTGAGAAACATAACAAAACCAAGGAAATTTACCTTCATCAGATGCATGAAAAGCAGGTTCGAAAGACAGAAAGTGTTCTTACAGTGGTCCTTAAAAAATGCTAGGTGATGAAACTTTGGGAATAAATGTATGTGACAAAATTTCATAGCTCACTAGCAAGGATTTTATAACAGGATTTCTCATAGGAAGTGAAAATGAGAATGCTGAGATGTGTTCAAGACCTAGTCTGCAGTTGGAGGCAGACAATGTTAAGGAAAGGAAATAATTAACCATGAAAGGCACCAAGTGGTTTAATAATTGTTATTCCAAGAATGAAAGTATCAGTACAAATAGGACTGGAAGGGAAAGTTGGATAAACACAACTGGGGAATATGCTGTGTACTGAGCTGATGGGGCTACACACAGGAAAGATCCATTTGTTGTTTGGTTTGCTGGGTAAAAGAGAGATAATGCTGGAAAAAGATAGCAGCAAACCATGAGTAAACAGGACCCTGGGATGAAATGTTCCCTTTACAACATTTTTTTAATGTATGGCGCTTACTCATCTCAAGCAGCTGTCCCCAAATGACAATTTGGGGCCATCCTGCCCCAGCCTTATATTCACATCACCTTTGTTCCCCAGGTCGCTGCAAAAGCTGCCTGGAGCAAAGATCCAGGTCCCTGACATCTCTGCATTAGGCTGAAGCTCAGTTCCTGCGGAGTGCTCCTTTCCAACTTAGGTTTGCAGCTGCTGTAACAGTCAGGAATAGGGACTATCTGCCCCATCCTGGGTTCAGGCAAGTGCTACTCCAGAGGAAGGAAATAATTTTGTTCAAAGGGGAAGAAAAACTAGGCTTAGCTTGCAATAAATTCAGATGAATTTCTAACTAAATTTAGAAATTAAATTTTACTACCTGAAACTGGCTGATAAATAACAGATTTCTTTGGGAGGTAATTGACCATCCTTTTTAGGAAGGTTGTTCTGCTTCAGAAAAAACTGGTTAATGGGGCAGTGGAGAGCTGCATGAAAATTTAGAAAAGACCACGAAGCAGATGGAACTTTCCAAACCTCTGCCACATTTCCTATTCTATTGAATTTTCAGTTCAGTTTTTCTGAACGCCTTGTGGGGTTTTTTCTGAATGTCTTATTTTATCTTAAGAGTCTCTCATTATGATGCTGGGCTTTCCAGTAGGTCCTGAAACTGTGACAGATGGGCAAAATGCCATGTCTTTAGAAAGGCTCCAGGATCCTGGTTTTGTGTAACTGAATGGTGCAGAAAGTTGTTCATTGTCTTGAGACAGCTCAGATGAACAACTGGTCTTCATCCTGTGCCTCACCTTATGCTATCCAAGGCAGTCAAGGAGCCAATGCTCAGCAGCTGAAACTGCTCAGGGATAAGGATTTACTGAGAAATACAGAGAGTTTAGTAACAGAGGTGTGTGTCAGAGAAGTTTCTTTGGCATTGTTTGTGGGTTGTTTTGGGAAAGTCATTTCATGCTCTCCTATTTCAGCAGGCTTCTTCTTTTCTCTCCTTTGGCACCCTCCGCTTTCCCTGTTTTAATTTTTGCTGCTCCTTTTTGTAGACATTAGTAAAGAAGGAACTGTCTCCTGGTTTTAAGTTTGGGATTGGTTTAATGGTGTGTTCATGAGTCACCCATTGGTGAAACTATAGTTCAGGGTTCAGCTGTATAGAGTGTGAACTGTATACTTACTTCTGTGGTATTTCTCTGATTTCAACATCTGAGGATCTCCCTCTAATTCCATTGAGCAAAAGCTAACACATGCAAAGCTAGTTTTCTTTTTTTTTTTTTTAACAAAATGCCTTGCTGGCAAAGTGCATCTGTTGAACCATCATCGGAAAAATGCAGTTATTGTGGAGTTGGTCTCATAGTAACAGCAACAATAAGGCTGTGGTAAGAGCTTGGGGTTCACTGGCAGTGTCGAAAACATGAGAAGCACATCCCGTGCTCGCAGGAGCTCTCTACCTCCATCAGCACCCAGGCCCAGCATGCTGCAGGTGAGGACTCCCTGCCCTCAGCAGAGGTGGGTGTGGAGCTGTGGGGTGCAGATGTCTGGCCTGGGTGAGGTGAGGAGCTCTGGCCCGCGAGCAGACAGAGATAGCACCGAACAATGCGCCTGGCAGCGCGGCCAATGCTCCTGCAGCGGCTCTCAATGCAGCCCCAGCGCACGCATTGTTCTCCTTGGGCCAGGGCTCTGTTCAATTAACCAGCAGGAATCCTCTCCCCTGCTCCAGTGCCGGCGCTATCACACTGCTCCTGGGGTAACCACAGTGCTTTGACACAGCCAGCTCCGAGGGCGAGCTGTGCTGCACATTTCTGTGGGCTTCCTTGGAAAGGGCCTGTGGACATCTGGTGTGAATCTCCCTCCCATTCACATCCACATCCCTGTCACTTCCCCAGAGACAATAACTAACTCCTGGGGCTGATACTGCACGCAGGGCTGGGCCTCGCGGGCTGGCTTGTCCCTTCCCTCGGCGGCTGGTGCGGGTGGCAGCGAGCGTGCTTCTCCAGAGAGGAGCGGGCAGTGGAGGGCGGCCAAGGGAGTGCATTGTTCCTCTCTGCAGGGCTTTGAAAGACATCTCCTTTCCTTGCCTCTCTGGTGGCAAGAGGAACCTGCCCACGATTCCTTATGCAGACATTTAGCATCAGTTTTGGGGATGCTGTTGCTGCTTTAGGTCCAGTTCACCCAGAAGATCCCGATTGATGCTGTGGCAGGTAATGCTCCTCCATTACAGCTCTTGGTATGGGAGAAGCCCTGTCAGACCTAGACAGACAAGACAGATGTGGGGCTTGCCTTTCTTGAACCAATCCATCACACTTCTAATTGCCTATCCTTCGGTGACAGGCTGTCACATTTGTTAAAGAAAACCTAGAAGAGAATGTGTTAACTCTTCCCCTCCTACTTTTTGTGGTTTTGTGGGAAGACTGAAGGAAAGTTAGGTCAGAGAAGCACATTGTTTAACATTTGTATTAGGATGCGTGGCTTCTGTTGTAATGCTGTCAGCCCTGTAGCTGGAGGATCTCACATTTCCTGGACTTGAAACAGCATCTAAGCATTACAAAACTTGGCTCGTCACCTCTTCCCTTTTCCTCTTGCTCCATCTCCCATGGGCTGTAGTGAAAGTGGATGAGAAAGAGATGGCATGACTGGGAACTCTTCTAACAAAGGAGAAAAAGGCCACCGAGGCCAGTGCAGGTTGTGTTCTGGTGCCAGCGAAATCCGTGCCAGCAAGGAGAAACATGCTGGATTCTGGGGAGGGGAAGGACAGGAGCCAGCAGGAAGGCAGGGATGAGAGCAAAACTCCACTTTCGATTTTGTGTTTACCCTTCAGAAGCAGGGACCTGGTGCACCTGACAGCAGGGCTGAACACGAATAACAAGGGTTACTGAAAGATGTTGGATTTGTTGTCCTTTCTTCCTTCCAAACACCATTTCTCCCCATGAGAGACTTCATCCTGAGCACCAACTGCTCAAAGGCATTGCTCTGCTCCATCACATGGACTGCTCCTGAGCTCTTGTAAGGGTGGTGTTTTTCTGATAGAGCACTTCCAGTGCTTCACTTGTTTCTGTTAGTCAAACAATGTTTTCCTCTTCCACAGTTAATTCTGTGGTACAGGTACAAAATCCATTGTTCTGAGGAAGACCTCCTAGACAAAAAACTTTTTTGGTCAGTTTTATGGAGTATGAGAAATCATCCTTACAAGAGTGACGAAGGCTGCTGCCACAGGGCTTCCCTCAAAACCCTGATCACTCCCCAGCAACTTCACTGTGCCTTGAAAACAAAGAAATGTTTAGTAAACTTAGAGGAAGTATTCAGAAAGTTCTGTGCAGAGTGATGAAGGGTCAGGGCTTTACAGTGAATAAAGTGCAATTCATTTGAGCTTTGGTTCTGGCCAAGGAGAAACTGTGCTGTTGTGAAGAGTGTGGTCAGGCGAGGTCAGATTAATGTCATTCAAAAGCAGCATGGGGATGCTATACCCTCAGTGTCTGGCATGTGGATAAATTGTGTCACCAGTTTAATCTTCATAATAAGTACACATTTGTTCTCAAAAAAGATCAGTGGCTGGCTGGTGGCATGGCAACAGCCCATGACACTGCCATATAGGAGACTTGGGTTTGGGGGAGGTGAAGGGGAATGTTGCCTCTAGGAAATTAAAAATTAGAACTACAGCCTGCTTAGCAAATGTCTGACTACGCCCTTGTACTGTACCACAGTGCATCACAAGGAAAGAGTTCTTACTTAAATGTCAAATAGCAACTTCTTTTTCCTGATGGGTTTTATAGGTCAATGGAAAAAAATCCAGCAGCTACATGATGTTTTTTGGGAATATACTGTTTTCAGTGATTCTTCTGAAAAAAAAAAAAAAAAACCCCACCACTAGAAAAAAAACAAAAAACAACAAAACCAAAAACTACAAAAAGCCCCCCAAATCCCCAAAAATTAAACTGGAAGATGTTTCCATTCCATGCTGGATTTAGGTACACAGTTTCTCATCAGAGAAGAAGTCTGAAGAGAGAGAACATATTTGGCGTATGAACTCTGCTTTGCTGGATGAATGGAGATGCTTGTCATGCCTTTCTTAATCTACTCATGACAAGTGCTGTCTTTTGATGAAAATATTTCTTCTCTAGTTCTTACTTATGCCACTCATCTTCTTTCTCAGCCTTTGTGTTACTAGATGGTACAAGTGCTTCTCATCCCCACTTGTAAGATGTTCTCCAACTTTCATTCAGTAGTCTTCCTCCTCCAGTTTTAGGTTACTTCCTCCAGTAATCCAGCACAAGTCCTGGGCACACTGGGCACTAGCTACCTGTGAAAATTGAGAAAATTAAACAGAGCAAGGGATTATGCCAAAGATGCTCACACATGATTTACAGTCCTCATGACTTTTGCCTGTATTAATTATCACTCTCTCAGGCAATACTTGGGCTTGGTTTTGGAACCAGGAATGGCTGGGGACCATTCCTAAAAGGCTGTTTGGGTTTGGCTCTTTTAACAAGGTGGGAGGGTTCAGAGGTTTAGACAAGCTCTGTGCTGTGCTGCATGGCCTACAAGCCAGGGGGGACCCTCCCAGCATGTTTTTTTTTAGCAGCACACACAGAGCCTTGGTGACCAAAATGGGTCAGGGTCTTCTTTGATGAGGTCCAGCCAGTGCCTGGCATTTATTGATTTCAGGAATACTTTCCATCCTGTGGTGGAAATACTTAATTCTAGGTAACATTTACCTTTTCAAGTGGTCAGGCTACATTGCTGAATGCATGGCTAACACAAGTTCCTACTCCTGATTTCTTAAGTGCACACCCTTTTGCCTTGAATAGTAAAATTTCCCTCCATGTTAATTGTTTCTAAAGACTGTTTGGCTCTTTGGTAAAATTCTGCTGCTTGTCAGTATGGACAAGGATGCCCAATCTCAGTCATCAGAAAGATTCATTAGGTATTCTTTTGTGTCAAAATTGTTAAAGATATAAAAAGGATTGATACTGACTCTTTCGAAACTTTGTCAGTGATTTTCTTTTTTTCAGCTCAACCCATTGTCACCTCCCTTTTAGCCAATTCCTTAACTACTTTGCAAATTCTTATCTTAATCCTCACTTTTTCTGCTTGAACTAATAGTTTCCATCTGGCAGTGTACCAAATGCTTTGTTCTAGTCCATATAAATGACATCTTCCCATAGTCCCTTTGTCTGTAAAATCAGATAAGAGCATTATGGTAGACAGTCAGAAGCTGCCTTTGCTAGGGTTATGTTGCATTTTCTTCCAGTTTTAATTTGTTTCTATTTTTTAAGTTAATTCCCTCAAAAAAATTCCAGACCAGGGATTTATTCCAGAGAGGCTGGAATAAATTTATAGCACAGAAAACCTGTTTTTTTTCAGCCTGCAAGAGGACAGGTTTTCAACTCAGATTGTCTCAAATTAGAGGCAATGAAAATCTGCTGCTTAAGTCCCACCCCAGCAGTACTAAGGGCAGGATATTGATTTCCATATACCTGAAATATATCTCATTGCTTCTATTCAACTTGCAAGCTCATTGCAGAATGAATTCTGGTCCATGTTTCCAGCCTGACAGCTCTTCCCAGGGACACATGAAGAGCTCGTCCTGTGAATGAACGTCAAGAACTAGTGATGGGAGGCCCAGAATACCACCCACTAATGACTTCTACACCTCATCATACTCTCAAAGTTATGCAGAGCAAATTAGACTGTCAATATTTGTATTTTCTCTTGGACTATCCATGGAGCAGACCTCAGCTAATGCAGGGAGATGGGGAGGCACACACATGTGACAGGAAGCCACCAGCAGAGCCCGGCACTGGTGAGTTTGTAGAACCTGTGGCACCTTTCCTATGGGCACATCTTTCAGATGATCAGCAGAAGTAACCATGAACTGGCTCCTAATTTATTTCTTTGAATCAAGTTCAGTTTAATGCAAAGCACAGGGAGTATATGGATTTGATGGGATATGTCTGCCTGCATTACCATACTAGTTTCAGGGACAAGGTATCTATCTGCTTTTGGCATGAAGAACATAAAAATTATTGTGGTTCAAAAAACATGATCTAACAAATGTCACTGCAAATTAAAGCAAAGACAGTGGAAAAGGTGCAAACCTATCCACGGATATTACATGCCTCTAACAGCTATCTCCAGCAATGAAGAGAAGATTCCCTGTGGGTAGATGAAGTTTACACTCAGGAGTTATGAACACCAATTAAAATTCTGTAAGTGTGCTCATTATTTTTCAGTTTCTGAGCTGAAAAGACATGTGCTGCCAATAATGACTAAACTAATACTACTTCAGTTACCTCTCTGTTTTCTCTCTTCTGAAGAGATCAGGGTACAAAAGGCGTGCTAAGCCAGTTTCCTTTGTACTGTTTATTTTCCCTTTGCTGTTTTGCTTCTTTTCATTTTTAATTATGAAAGCAGGATTCCTTCCAGCCAAGGGTCTCTGAACCTGGGGAGAGAGTGAGGATGCCTGCAGGCCCCTCCTGCTCAATCTAAAGAGGCTGCAAAGGAAAACAAGTTTGTGGGTGCTACACAATGATGTCCCTATGTGAAATTTCTGAAGGGTTCTGCTCCTCCTCTAAAACCTTCTAGGAGCTCTTGGGCTGAAAAGGGACCGTGAACTCTAGCTCAAGAGTAAGGCTTTGTTCACAGAGCTCTCAGCTCCTTTCTGTATGCTTATTTATTTATACAATCTCCCTTATCTTTTCTTGTGTGCCTTGCCATTTCCTTAAGCTCACATCTCTGCTTCTTGACCTATTCAACTTCTTTCTTTCATGACGTCAGTGGATTTTCACATTCTCCTTCAGTCTGTCCCAGAATAAGCTCAAGTTTTTTACTGCATGCTTTCCGAGTGATTTCCTGTGTGTGTCCTGTTTTGGTTTCAAGAAGGAAAGGAGTTCTGTGTCTGGGATGGTTTTAATAGCTCGTGCAGATGCACTGGGCAGCAGGGCTGGGAACCCCCCTGAAGGGTCTGTGCCCCAAAGGAGCCTCCTGCTCTGCTTAGCCCTGAGCCACCCCTCTCCTGCAGCAGGGAGTGCCATCCCATATGCACCATGTGGATATATGTGGTGTGGGACACGTGTGAGCACATTTGTCACACACACTCCTGTCTCAGATGTGGGAAGGGAAATCTCTGAGCCAGCCCCTCACCTTGCAGCACCTGCATTTTATGAGTCTGTGGAGCACCAGTGCCCTGCTCCAGGCTGGAACAGAAGCCCGGGAAGGATGCTTTGGTTCCCTGCTGCACTTGAGGGTCTGGAAGGGCTGCAGCCCATGTCTGTAGAGTACACAGGCTCACATGTATCTCTTACATGGCCCAAACAGACTGGGTGTCCACTCCCCGTCACTCAGGCTGCTGCAGGGAGACTAAGGCCCTTGAGAGCACCTTGGTTCATAAGGCATTTAGGGGAGCCAGGCATTTTATAGACATGCTTTATTGAAATGTGAAAGACCAGCACACATCCTGATTTTAATTCCTTAAATTCACCTTGACAGATGGCAGGATTTTGACTTCTCACCTCATACCATGTGCTTCGTGGTGCGCAGAAAACTCTTGACTGTCCTTCCAGATGGCATGCAACTCCCATCCCCCAAATAAAGTCCAGCAGCATTAATATTTTAGTACTTAATTTTTCTTTTAGCAATTTAGGTCTGCCATACAAACTGCTTGCTTTGATCACTTGGAAAAAAATGCTGATAAAATAAATTAAAGGAGAAGTTTTGACTTAAGTTTAAAAACAACTTCCTCCTCATTAGGCTTTCCACAGGAACCATGTATCATATTTATTTAAGCGTTGAAGAAAATATTTAGCCTATTCACAAAGGTTAAATAATCAGCTGATAAGATTTGTAGCTAAAGTATGTTTAAATGTACTCATTAAACATAGTATGTGTTAGGCAATTTTTCAAAAGCTCTGCTGCTACATGTAAACCATTAGGAAGTGGAAAAGAAAAAGCCAAAAGGAACGAAAGCATTCCTTGTGAACAAATACAGTTGTACATTGTGTAGGCTGCAGCTAGCGAGAGTCAAAAAGTCAGAATAACAAGACCCAGAAGAAGGCTATAATGATACAATTTATTCTTCAGAGAAACCAATAGAACTAACCCAGCATTTTGCTCTAAAAAAAGGACTACATGTTTTAGCTCACCTTGTAATTTATGTCTATAATAATTGGAGAGGAATGGTTAAATGTAACTTAGAAAAGGCTCAAAGCCTGTGGAAACAAACATTTCTTGCTGAGCTGAATTTACTTTCCAGCTCTGTCAGAGAAAGTATTTTTTGTCTGATTGGTTTTACTGGTGCTCAGAATGATTCCATGCTAGGTTTGGGTAAAAGTAAAAAGTTACTTTTGTTTTATAAATAAAAAGATGACCTTTTGGAAACTGACTGTTTGGAGTTTGTTTTCTATAATATTTTCCCTCTGATTTGAAGTTCCACTTTAAGCGGAAGCCAAAAATATCAATCACCTTATCTGAAAGCATGGGACAAAAAAAGATGTCTTTTTGCTTAAACAAACCTTTTCCTTTGAAGACTCACAGCCCAGTCTTTGAGATGATGTGAATGACATCTCTAAGCAAACAAGACACATTTTTTGTGCAGACTGCAAACCTGAGAACTGAGATAATGAGAGGGAGCAGATAACATCTGGGGGTTTTGTATTAAAGACTGGATTCTGCTGCTTTTATTCACAAATGGTCTTGCTCTTTGGGGGATCCTGCTCATTTCTTTGGGCCTATGCCTGACAGTGGAGCATAAATTGCAGTGGGACCAGCCAAGAGTTAGACTGCTTCTCCTTAGGTGTGCAGCAGGATGTAGTGACAGAACACTGTAGCAAGAATTAAAGGATCAGTGAAATATAAAGAAAACAAGTACTTGATCTGCAGTTTGTGTTCCATTTGGGAGTTTATGTGGAGTTGCCTAGTTTTCTATTTTGGTATAGATGAGAGAGAGGAACAGCTGATCAGGGCTTTTTCTTTTGGAAAAGACTTATGCCAGAGCCTTTTTTCCTTGGTCATGCAAACAGCTGTGTTTATTGTGTCACTAATGCAGAGCACATCTGCTCTTATGGTACGAATATGCATGAACAAGGGGTTATGTGTGAGGTCTTATTGCTGGGGACACTGTGGCTGGACAGGGGCTGAGGAATGGAAGCAAGTGGCTTCCTCTCACCTGGGAGATACCTGCTTTTTTGTTTTTGCTGTTTGACGCTGTTTGATGCATATCTCTTGCAGGCTTAGGGGTCTTGGAAGAAAGAATGATATGGAGTGGGCTGTGGTTTTGGTGCAGCATGAAAGGACAGTCCCAGGCTGCAGGCACATGGACACTGCAGCAAGACTCTGCTAATAATACCTGGAAGGAATTAATAAATCTGTCCTGAGAAAATTATAACTCTCTGCAGAGTGGGATGAGACATGCAGGCGGCATGGGTGATCATTGTCAAACCTCTGCAATGCTGTTGTGTCTGTTTGGTTCCCTGCAGGAGGGAGGAGGAACTCCTGGATCACCTTTGTCCATGAGTCTGGCAAGATAACATCATCTAGCATAGCATAGTTCAATGAACCCTTTTATTGCCTGGCTGGGAGGTGCATGTGGACTTTTTTAAAAGCAAAAGCATTTCTTCAACTCATGGGTTTTGTTTGCTTTTGAAAATCATTATTTGCCAGCCTTGGTGACCTTTTTTTCAACATTGCACCAGTATTGTGACGTTACTCAGAAAACCAGAAGGGACAAGTGCTGCCTGTGCCTGTACTCTGACACGGCTGCTCCTCATGGATTTCACCACTGCTTGCAGGCCCTCTGCAGGGAAAAAGAGTTACTGGGGAGGTTTCATAGTGTTTTACAGCACAGGGATCAACCATGGTAAACTGGCTGTCTCATGAACCTGCTTCCTTGCCCAGCCTTTAATGACCTTCAGACTCACTCTGATTCACAGGTCATAAATGCTTAAGTACCCTGGCAGCTCTTGGACATTGGAAGGCCCTCAACATACTCAAGGCAAAATAACAGGGGATTATATATACACAATATGCACACACACATAAATAAACAACATTTTAAATACCAAGTATAGATCACAGGTTTGCAAAGCTGGGGTTAGAACTCAGATGGTTGATGTGAGAGGGGCTATACCTAATATTAATCTAATTGCCATGTGTTGCCTGAGAAAATGCATTCAGCTCAATAGCCGAATGACTTGGATTTGGCTCTGCACAAAATTTTGTCTTTCCATCAGAAGATTAAAAGGTTTTCTTAACCATAAACTCTGTATTTTTCAGTGCAGCCAAGCTATTAGGTTTTCAGGAGTTCAGGTTTTTTGTCAAGGGCCCAAACACCTCAGTAAAAAGCAGAAACATGGCAAAAAAAGTCCAGTTTTGTTGAAGACAATTATTCATTGGTAAAAAGGCCAGACAAAAATCTCCACACAACCTTACAATATGTATGGGCTATGACATTTAAATGTTGTTATTTCACTGACACCACTCTACTGATAGCTGTTTCATGGACACCTACCACACAGAAAGAACACTGTTTAGAATTACTTTCTGTCCAAGCTCTTTGGACAGGCCCAGTGAGACACCTGAACACATGCTTAACTTCTTGGCACCAGAGCAATGCCATTGACTTTGGCGGTGTAGCTCATGTGCTTAGGCTTAAGTGTGTGCTTGAAAACAAGAGATTAGAGTGACTGAGTTCAGAATTGCAGCAATGAAATGCCCTGTGTATTTGCAGTCTAAGCTGAAGTGGAACACAGGGCTAAACCATTACTGCTAGGAAGATGTTGTGTTTTTATTTAATCTATGTTTTTCACTTAGCTTTTGAGGTGACACTCTTGCCATCACTGGCTTGCATGAAAAAGGCAGCCTCCTACACCTACAAAATTCCAGTGTGTATTTCAGAGAAAGTGAAGTGTTAAACCAGAATTTACAGTGAATATCCCCTCTCCCTTTCCCCCACTTTCTCCTCTGTTCTTTTTGTCATCTGAGAGGACCAACCACAACTGCATACCATTTATAGATTTGCCTGATTAAAACCAGTTTTCCCTATAGGTCATATCATGTAGAAGACACAAGGTTTTTGTCAAGAGACCCGCTACTGGCAGAAACTGTTTTACTGCTATTGCTAGTAAGAAATTAGTAACTAGATCCATGTCCTGTTTTTATGCCAGCTTTATAATTATACTATTTCAGTGGTAAGCCAGATATTTGGGCCAAGGGTAATTTAGAAATTCTAGATCTCTATTCAGTTTTGCTTTTTATGTTCATCTTTAGTGCAGCTATGTCTCCTTGCAACATATAATCTTCCTGCATCTTCCTCCCTTACTGTGGTTTCTGTGACCCATGGTCACAATATAACAAATGCATTTTATTCAGCACAGCTTTGTGAAACCATAGGAAACAATTATTGGCTTTAAAGAGAATTATTTTCTTGTTCTTTATGTCTCAGTCCTCAGATAATTATGCACAGCTCACACTATGCTGTATGACTGGTGGGGCAGGGTTTGTCCCTGCAGTTCAGAAATGCTTTTGCTTTCCTGCCATTTCTGTCATTTCAAGAGCTCTGTGGAGCCTATTTGACTTTCTTGAATGCAGTTTTTTATAACCTGTGAGACTGTGGTTGGCTGGGTTATCCTGCTGGTGTGGTAATGGTCTCTGCAGTCTTTACTTGGACTGTGATTACACAAAGTACATATTTGTCTTTTTCAGCTTCTATATGCTGTGAACGTCCTGAGCTAATGGTATCTCTGAGATGTGGTTTTTTGAGCACTAGTGTGTCCATTATGCTGTGCTTGCTCTCTACAATGAAACATACAGGCAAAAACACAACTTGCCTCTTTTCTTCAGCACAAGCTTTCCCCTCTGCTCTCTATCATGTTCTTGTTCCTTTTCTTATTCTGTATGTGTTTTCGCTTATGTGCTTGTTTGTTTTATATTTTTTATATTTTTTGACCTCTGGGAAATAGACAAGCCTTGGTTTCAGCTGAGGCTCTTCCAAACCTTATGGATTTCAGATGAATAATTTTTCTCCCGTTGTCTATGAAAAACTCAAGATACATTCATTGTTGACCAGATTTCTTTGAAGCCTACCTGGAAGCCCCAGCTCCCACCAGCTCAAATGTGTCACCAAAGCCAAACACCATGACCACATGATTTTATTCTTGGAGCTCCAAAATAACTGCCCTGAGCCTTTTTATTTTCAGCTGTCTTTCTGTTTCTGTTGGGTATGATAGTCCTGGTGGAGTATGCACAGCACTGTACAAATAGTCATGCCTATACAGTATTCTGGGGTGATAAGCATGAGAGAATAAAAAGTCAAGTGGGGTCAAGCGTTCCCATCCCTCTGCAGAATCATGGTTTGGGTGCACACCTCCTTGCACCATGGCTCAGCGTCAGGGCAGGCTGTGCCTCCTTCCCAGACAGATGTTTCCTATTTCTGGAGTCTCAACATTATGGCTTTTTTGTCTTTTCACATCCAGATTTATTTTTGTTCCAGATAAACACAACTAACCATTTTCATAAGTTATTTAGTGCCACTGATGGGATGCCTCCACATGTGGGGACATGTGTGCCCATGAATGAGTATGGGTGTGCAGCTGTAGGGTTTGTATCAGGAGTGTGCTTGGCACATGGGCATGGAATAAATCTTGAAGTAATTTTCACCACAGGAATTGGTGAATGAACGACTTCCTTTTTTTCGGTGGCTAAATGTATATGCAAAGCATATTTGACAAAGCAGTTTTGAAATACATCTCCTGGTAAACATGGAAACTTTCTATTTGCCTCTTCTTCCTCCTGCCACGCAAATGGTCCCAGGATTTCCACCCTCACAACACCAGGACACACAAACCAGAGACAGCTGGGAAATATAATCTTTAGCAATTTTCTGTTGCACCCTCTTCATCACAGCCCCCAGCTGCTCCAGCTTTCCACTTCTTTTCTTCTTTCAATCAAAGGGGTTGATAGTTACTTGTCCTTCCTGCAAATTAATCTGTTTACTGGGATTCAGTATCATTTCCCTGTCTTCCGTATTCATCTGAGCTACCAGTGAGTCACACAGTGAATCATCTTTACATGAGGTGGATTCTACAGGGAGATGAAAAGCAGTCCCTGGACCTCACTCCTCGAGGAAGGAGAGGCATTGAGACACACAGGAGTGTTCTCCTTGGCCGGGCTTCTGCAGGTCTGGCCCAGGAAGGTCTGT
Organism: Turdus rufiventris; assembly: GCA_013186435.1. NCBI lineage: Eukaryota > Metazoa > Chordata > Aves > Passeriformes > Turdidae > Turdus > Turdus rufiventris. The sequence continues at coordinate 4,139,450 of PYHW01009604.1, read as the reverse complement.
GTTTACTAGAAATGTTTACTCTGAAGATGTTATCACCCCAGGTCTGGGGAAGATTTTTCAAATAACCAGGAATATTGTCTCTAGACTGAACTTCTGGGGTGTTGCCCATCACCAGGTTATTGCTTCTGTTTATACATTTTATTCTTCTGGCTCCTAGCTAATAGACAATAAAGTTCACTGTGCACTGTCTGCTGCCTACAGGTTTCCATTTGCAGCGTGCTCCCTTTGCTCCTAAGTACCTGGTGTCAGTATTTTGGCATGTATCCCTTCCCCAGAGGTGGGTTGGTGGAGGGGAACCAAACTATTGCATTTTCAGCTATACATTTCTCAGTTTACATGCCCTGCCTTTATATCAGCCTCAAATTATTTGTTCAGGCCTTAGCTTAGATTCTCAATGGCTGATTTCTTTTTCCAGAATAACTGCAGTGCTTTAGATAGCAACAAGACCCAGTGCACATAAGAGCTCTTTCTCTTTTATACAGTCAGGATGATAGTGGACAGTTTGTTTAACTTTTGCTGTACAAAGCTGTAACATGAAGGCTGTTCTGGCAGAGGTAAACTGGAGGGGATTACATCCCTTTAATTCCATGGCATTTTAGGACAAATTTGATTTCTCAGGGGAAAAAAACATTATATGCATTGTCCATAAGCAGTGAGTCAGTGAGAAGGCAGGAACCAGTAAAGATCTGACTGCTCTGTTACAGCCTGAAATTCTTTTCTCACAGAGGAATTTCTGTAAGAGCCATAAGTAAAGAATATATATCTGAGCATTTTTTTATTTTTAGTGACATTTAAGCTGCTATCCTTTGGACTAGTTTTATCCCTTCCAGAGTCAGACCACTGCTCTAGCATCCGAAAAAATAATAGATTGCAACATGCAAAATCTGTGCTATATGTGTTGGCTACAAAGTTGGGGATATATTGTGTTCCAAGGAAACACTTAGCTTCTAAATGTTTTTGCTACTTCTGGAGAATTTGAGGAGGCTGAGTTGGGAAACTGGCTGAAGCATTAATTGATATCCAAGCTCAGATGTGTTGCAGGGAGGTTGATGCTTTCACTATGTCATTTCCCATTACCCTTTTTTTTTTTTTTGCTGTTGTTCTTTCTTATCATCCTAATTTTTCCTGAACTTCCCCACCCATCACTAAGGCAAGCAGAGTTAAGCATCTGATTTGACCTGAGCAGCTCTGCTCTGCCTTTTCAACTCATGACTGATCAAACCAGATCTGCAATCTCTGGCACAGACCACAAAGGCTGGCTGGGGTCTGAGGAGTTGCAGTAACTACTGTCAAGTGTTTGCCTGACCCCTGTGATTTTACCCCTCCCCTTCTCATAAGGACATGCATCCTGAGATCAAAGACCCTTCAGGATTTTTATAGGAAGTCAGCTAGAGGCATGTAGGCTGGTTTGGAATCCTGTGAAAGCTCTGGACACTTTGTGGAGAACAGGCCATCTGCCTCTGCAAAAATGTGCCTGTCTGTGCTGATGAATCCTGAAAATCAGCTTTCTCTGATAGCATCACATGGAAAGAGCCAAATTAGGAGCAGGGATAAGGAAGCACATCACCACTAAAAGGCACAGCTGTGTAGCTGTGTCCTCTTTACTCTCCCTCTCTGTCACAGTTTCCAGCAGGGACTGGTGGTGCTTCCTCTTGGAAAGGGCAGCACACTGCCAGCAGCATCTTTTCTTTGAGGGTGACCAAGCCACCAGTCACGTCCCATGGAGGTGACAGTGGATTGGGGCTGGCATCCCACTGGGCTAGGGAATGATGAAGTGGGCTTGTTCAAAGGGAGGGAACGGTGAAGCAGACCATGGCCTGTCCCAGCAGGGAGTTTGGCTGCTGTGCTGTAACATCAGCAGTGCTCAACTCCAGGGACAGCTCCAGCCTGCTTCAGAGAACTGCAGCAGTTACACATGGAGCTGTAAACTGAGGCTGCTTCAAGCACAGCTACAGCACAATGTATTCCTCCTGTAATCCTCCCAGACGTCTTTCAGACCTCAGGAAATTCAGTGAAAGAATTTATGACTATTATTCCCAGCTATTTTACTAGAAAGGAAAAAAATCTCAACCCCAAACCAAATTTACATCTAAGATGGTTGGTTTTATAGGCACCACCATATGGCTGAACTGCATTTTGCCTCACTGAGCAGTGGTTTTTTCCTTCTCTTAAAAAATTTTTTTTTCTTTTCTTTCTGAAGGTAGTGGGAATAACCTGCAGTGTAAATTGCCTTCTTGCCTGCTCAGGGGACCAGCAAAAATTTGATTGCTTCACAGAGGTCATTTTCTTGCAGAGGCAGAGTGGAACTGTAGCTAGTAAATTTGAGGATACCCTAGGGGTGGTCCTTTAAGCCAGGTATGATCTAACATGGTGGACACTCGCACAAGTTGCATTGTATTCTAGATAAATAGATAGCTAGATAAAAATTGTAATGAAAATGAAAAAAACAGCCCAAACTGTGTGAAATTTTCGGTGAGAACCAAGCCTCTGCTGATCTGTTTGTGCAAACACAGCCTTGGGGAACTGTAATGGGGAACTGCTGCCCTTGCTCTGTGCTGGGGCTGTGGGGCAGGACAGCAAGTGGCACTTTCCTGGTGAAATGTGGGGGCTCAAGTTGGACTGTGATAATCAGAGGCACTGCTGGACAACAGAACAGAGATGACATCTGAGCTAGAATACATCTTCTTCAGCTCAGATGGATGTTAGGAGCTCATGGCAGAGTGCTGAAAAGGGCTGCCTCTCCATGTGTTGGTGCTGCCTGTGCTTGCCTGTGGCCTTAAACCCTCGCAGGTCTGGTGCATCTTCTCTCCATCCCCTTCCTGAGCCTCCCTGCTGTCCTCTCCCTGTCCTCATGACCTCCTGTTTAGATCAGCTGTCAGCTGCCATTTTGAAAAGAAAAGCACCTCTCAGAGCTTTCATACTGATAACACAGTGTGGGCTGTGATTAAGTAATTTCCTTCAGTATTTATTTTTATTTTTTGGCTGAATTATTTTCAATGCTTGCTGCTTTGTCCATTCAATAAGTGCATTCTTTTAACCCGTTCTTCCCATCCTGTCTCTGTATCTTCATTTTTTACAACGTACTTAAACAACATTAACTTAACCCACATGCCCCTGGGGGGAGGATTCTGCAGAGCCTTCCTTCTCTGCTCCAAAGCATGGCTACAAATACAGTTGGTCCTGCTCTTTGTGGAAAACACATCCTGCTATCCTCAGCAGCAGAAATTTAACCAGATACTTCATCCCAATCATAACGGGTTGTTTATTGGCCACAGAGAAAGGGTTATTTTCTGGGACTTCAGATAAGGCTGGGGCCAGGAAACAGCTTGCAGTTGTCTCTGCAAATTCATCTAGCCTCTACCATAGTGTTTTGCTATTTCCTCCCTCGTTATCTTCAGAGCTGGGGCTGTCAGGAGGGGGCAAGCTGGCGAGGGCAGCTCAGCCTCCCCGAAAAGGACTTTTCCCACATCCTCCTGATCTTGTGAGGACAGCAAGCCAGGCTCTGGCAGCCCCTCTGTCCCCCTCTGGCAGCACATGAAGAAAGTTGTCCTGTTTTCCCCACTCAGCCGAGAGAGCTCTGAGAGCTTTCTAATCAGCTCACTGCCAGCCTGTTTCCTCTCATCATTTAAAACGAGACAGCGCTAGGTTTACAGCTGCCAAAGCTTTTGCTTGCATTCAAAACACCGAGTGTTGGAGAGGCAGATTGTAACTAACAGGGCAGATTTCTAAGGAGGCAGCACCCGGGGAAGATGGGCCTTTTCTTCCTGACAAAAATACTCAAAGTGGAGGAGAAATCATCACCCTGGCTAACAAGTTTTACTTGCAATTGTTCTCTTTGAAAGCTGGCTGCTTATTTTGTTCCCTGTGGTTGGATGTGTGCCTTTGCAAGTGAGATGACCTGAAAGTCTGTGCAAACAGGTGAAATTCCCACGGGAGGTGAGTGGTGCTGGGCTTTTGGTTTTATTCATGCATGTGCAGGAGAGTGCAGGTTTCTCTGCTCGTGGTTTTAGAACCTCACAGGTGTATCAGTACTCAAGGCACACACTTTGCTGACCCGCTTCTGCTGCTCCAAACGTGAGCACTGGCAGGGCTGAGTGACACATCTTTGCTATGAAGAACCAGCTCAAGCTTTTTTCACAGCTGCCCAGTTTGCCTTCAAAGATAATAAAAGCCAGGCAAAGATTTAAAAAAAACCTGCTTGGGACCACTCGTTTTGGTGTCAGTCTAATTTTTCATAGAGGCTGCACCTCTCTTTTTCAAAGCAGGCTTCCAAAACAGTGGCAAATAGGAACTGCAATGTGCAAAATGGTCAACACAATGTGCAAATCACCAGTATTTGAAAAAGATGGCAGAAGTTAGTTACCACTAATGCAAGCATGTCCTGATTACACCAGCACATTCATCATCTATGACAGACTTCTTTCTAGCTAGAATGACACAATTTTGGAGACAGGATTTCTCTCCTAGTCTTGCTAAAAGCCATGCGCCATCTAAAATGAAACCTTTAGGGTTTGCTTTTAGGGAAGATGGGAGAGACTTGCTCTTGTCTTGGGCCTGCTGTGTGCAATGACATTAATCCCAAGACATTCTGCTCATACTATATTCACATGGAAAAAAATTCCCTTCTGCTGGTATGTCATTGACGTTTAGCATCAGTCATTGAGCACATTTGATCTTCTATGCTCTGAATTTCATGAAAATCAAAGTGATATTAGTTTTTCTTGAAAGTGTTGGACAGCTTCAAACACAGAACTTGCACTATATGTGTAACATATAATTGTCAACCTGAGGTTTTCACAAGGAAATTTTGCAGCTGAAAATACACCCTGACATAACCAGTCCATTTTTAATGGGTACTCTCCTTTTACTCTACTTTAGATGTTTGAAAAATATAATATCTATATTAACATGTATTTTAAAGTAATGATACCAACATTAATGGGACAAATTATGATGCAATATTTAGACTTCATTAGTTTCTTTAAAGTATTTCTTTCACATTACAAAATTTCATTTAGGAAAACTGGTTCTTTTTTTTTTGATGTGGGTTAATTCCCCTCCACCTATGGTTACTGAGTTTACCATGTAAAAAGAAACAACAGTTCTTTTTAACACCAGCCTACCTACAGAATCAGCAAATTAGTTTAATTTCTTCTGGTGCTAGAAATACATAAGCTTTAATCATGAATCAGATACACACCCTCTGAAATATGTTAACTCATCAAAGCAGAGGGCCCACTAGCTTTAAAAGAGAAGCCTTATTATACATGGTATATAATACCTGATATTTATGGTATATGGTTTGGTTTCAGTTGTGGGGTTTGATGTGCATATACACGTGTTTGATGTGTGTATATGCATATACACTGGTTTCAATCCAGGTGTAATGCTGACCTACAAGATGTTGGGTTGGGCCACCTGAAGTTCTCTTTCAGCCTTCTCTAGATGTGTGAAGAAGTAGGATGGGTGCTCTGCTTATAAAAATTGTTCACAGATTTTATATTTTCTCAATATTGGTACAGACTTGAGTTTATTCAGGTTAAATTTTGACAATGACCATTCTATGGAGTAAAGGAAGTAATCTTTATTGCACTGCCCTTTTGCTGCATTACAAAGGAATCTAGAATGGGTAACCTGGGAGGATGCAGAGACATTGAGCATTGAGGAGTGAAGCTAGGAAAGCCAAAGCCCAGATGGAATTGAATCTGAACAGGGATGCTAAAAAAACAAGAGCTCTTTTCAGTACGTGGGTGACAAAAGGCAGCCTGCAGAAAAGGTGAGCAGTGCTGAATGAGCTGGGGACCTGGTTACACAGGATATGGAAAAGGCAGGAGTGCTGAGAGCCTTCTTGCCTCAGGTGGCACCCATGAAAGCTGAGGAAGCTGACAAATGTTGCTGCAGGGCTACGCTTGATAATCTTTGATCATGGCAGCTGGAGAAATACTCAAAGACTGGAGGAAAGCAAATGTCACACCTCTCTTCAAGAATATGGCAAGGAGGACCCAGAGAACAGCAGGCCAGTCAGCCTCTCCTTGATCCCTGGCAAGGTGGTAGAGAAGCTCATCCTGGAAACCATTTCCAGGCACATTTGGGAAAAGAAAATCATCAGAAGCAGTCAGCATGGCTTCAAGGGGAGGTCGTGGTTGGCCAACCTTAATGAGTTCTACAGTGAAATGAATGGCCTGGTAAGTGAGAGGAGAGCAGTGGGTGCTGTCTACCTGGGCTTCAGGCCCTGCTGATGTAGGGGCTGAGTAAGTGGAGAAGCTGGATTGAGAACTGGATGGGTCCAGAGGGTGATTAGTGGCATGAAGTCTAGTTGGAAGCCAAAAACTGGCAGTATACCCCAGGAGACAATACTGCATCTGGTCCTGTTTCACCTTTTCTCTGATGATCTGGATGATGGGCTAGTGTGCACCCTCAGAAAGTTTGCTGATGACACAGACCTGGGAGGAGTGGTTGATGCAGAGAGTGGTGCTGCCATCCAGAGGGACCACAACAGACTGGAGAACTGCTGCAAGAAACCTCATGAAATTATTGGTGGATAAGCACCAAATCTCTCGCTTGGGGAGAAACCATCCCAGGTGCCAGTGTATGCTGAGGGTGACCTTGATGGAAAGCAGTTTGGCAGGAAAGGACCTGGTGGTCCTGGCAGATACCAAGCTGAATTTGAGTGAGCAATGTCCCTTTGCAGCAGAACAGACCAATGGTGTCCTGAGCTGCAGGAGACACAGCATTGCCAGGAGGCTGAGAGGGTGATCCTTCTACTCTGCTCTGCACTGGTGAGGCACATCTGGAGTGCTGTGTCCAGTTCTGTGCTCCTCAGTACAAGAACGGCATGGACACACTGGAGGGAGTCCAATGAAAGGCCACAGAAATGGGACTAGAGCATTTCATCTCTGAGGAAAGGATAGGGGACCTGGAACTGTTTAATCTGGAGATAAGTGAGGGGTGTGTGTGTGTGTGTGTGTAATCTTATTAACATGTTTAAATACCTGAAGGGAGGGTGCAAAGAAGATGGAGCCAGACTCTTCAGTGGTGCTCAGTGACAGGTTCAGAGGGAATGGGCACTGACTGAAACACCAGAGGTTCCCTCTGAACTTCAGGAAACAATTTTCCACAGTGGGGATGACCGAGTACCAGCACAGGTTTCCCAGGGAGGCAGTGGAGTCTTCATCCTCGGAGACACAGTCCTGGGCAGCTGGCTGTAGGTGGCCCTGTTTGAGCAAAGGTTTTGGACCAGATGACCTCCAGAGGTCCCATCCAACCTCAAACATCCTGTGATCCTGTGCTTATATTAAATTTTAAGCCCACGTTCGTGTTCGGTTTTTCTGTAATCACTATGTCAGGAAAACCCTTTACTGACTTTCTGCAAAAGTGCTGCAAAACATTGTCTGTCCTGTCCCACTTTGTGCATAGAAGAGAGTAGGATTTACTTGTGCAATGGATGTATTTTCTATTTTTAAAATATCTAGCCCATTGTTTTGCTTCCACAGCAAATCACCAGAGTGTCTGAGCCCATCTGCTTTTAAGAATCCTTATTGTTCCTCCGGGAACTATAAACAACATGCTACCAAGAGCCTATGAAACTGGATTGCAGTTTTCATGCATTTCTGTTCACAATCAGACAAGTAACTGAAATGTTTGTGTGCAGAAGTGTTGCTTGGGCAGCACTGGAGATGCCTGGAGATGTTGGGTATGTCTGCATTTCCTGTGCCTGGCAGGGAATGGGGTTCTAACATACCCTCACACCTTTCAGAGAGATCTCCTCTCCACATCCCAGGCTTTGGCATTTGTAATTTCCCTGCCGGCCCTATCAGGTTAGAAAGAAACTCCTGTATGCATCTTCCTGTGTCCAAAGAAGGGCAATGAATCTGGTGAAGGGTCTGGATCACAAGTCTGATGAGGAGTGCCTGTGGAAACTGGAGGTGTTTTCTGGAGAAAAGGAGGGTCAGGGAAGAGCTTATTGCTCTCTACAACTACCTGAAAGGAGGTTGTAGTGAGGTGGGGTCAGTTTCCTCTCTCAGGTCACTAACATGTCAAGGACCAGACTAAATGACATCAAGTTGCACCAGCAGAGGTTTAGATTGGATGTTAGGAAAAAATTCTTTGCTGAAAGGGTTGTCAAGCACTGGAACAGGCTGTCCAAGGAAAGGTTGGGTCACCATCCCTGGAGGTTCTTATAAGACATGTAGATGTTGGCACTTAGGGAAATGGTTTAGTGGTGGACTGGGCAGTTCTGGGTTAATGGCTGGAATCAATGAACTTCAAGATCTTTTCCAGCCTACATGGGTCTATGATCTTCTCTGACATCTGGAGGTCCAAATCACTGCTCCTGGGGCAGGTCTTCCCTGCTCCATTTGGCCATCTCCAGATAACCACACCATTTTTGCCAGCGTCACTCAAATGCTCTTGAGCTAACTTGAAGTGAGAATTTATTTCACTGAGGGGGATTCTCATCACAAACAGGAGAAGATCATAAGCCCAAAAATGCAATTACAGCCCAAGTCAAGGCTTAACTCCCAAACTGCCTGGTGCTGTTTACCTATGGTTTCTGGGGTCCATCCCAGCTGCCCAGACCAACAGGAGGTAGGTCCAGAGGGCTCCTTTCTCCCTACCCCTGCTAGATGAATGAATGAAATCAGCTACATGATCCAAGGGACTGTGGGCTACCAAACGCTGAGGTTTTTTTTAGTACCACATGCTGTTTAACCTCAGTGATTGATGGATGTGGGGAATAGATGGGACTGCTGCTGAAGATCAACACCCTCAGGCCCTCAATTAAGGCATCTGAAGTCACAATAAATTTTTCCAGGCAAGCAAAATGAGAGACAAGTAGTTCCCAGTAGTTCCAAACAAATCAAATGCTCTTTATCAGCCACATCATAGCTTTTCTTTATGCATCACAAGGAAGCAGAAATAGCTCAAACCCATGAAATATTTTCCAAGTATCTGCAGTTACCTGGGAGTCTTTGACTCGGTTCAGTCAGGAATGCCAAGAAACTGTGTTTGTAATGTTGCCAGCCACTAACATGGGAGCAACTCTGCGGGCACAAATTGAAATGTGACCTAATCAGAGAGCTGCGGGAGAAGCAAGATGATTAAAAAGGAGGCACATTGGATATGACGGAGATCAATGCAGACAGGAAAGGAAAAGGAGATCAGTGGTCTCTTCAAGCTTGCTTAAAATTAGTCCTGCCCAGTTGAATACTGGTGTGAATGCAGCAGTGAGTTCTGAAATGAGATGAACAGTTTATGTCAAAATAATGCAACAAATTCCAGCCCCAAGTAAATGTAAGAACACAAGTTCTGCACTGTGCCTGAGGCCCTGATCCTGTGGATGATTACATGCATGAAAAAGCCCAGTGAATGCAGGTCTATTCATGCATGCACAAACATTCACAGGATTGGGGTTTTATTGTGCATCCCCTGTGATCTACTGGATGGTGCAGACATCAGCCTGAACTGTGGCCTGTGTTTTCTCAGGAATAGTTAGAAAAACTAAACAAAACACATAACAAACCTGAGGCACATTTCACATCTGAGTCACTGAAAGTTTGTACAATAAACACATGTATTCAAAACTGGACAAGTTTATTTTCCACAAAGCAAGCTGTTTTTTTAATCTTTTTCAACTTATAAGTAAAGGGAAGCAATTCCTCCCCCTCTTCTCTGCCCATACATTTCCCTTGTTTGTGAGTCTTTAGAAGGCTATGAAGCTGCACCAGGAGCAAACAAGAACTTTCTTTAATGAATAAATATTTACAACTGCCAACTTGGATACCTAAGGCTGAGGCTGATTTCTTTGAATCATGTACCGGAAACTCTCAGGACTTGATCCTGCTGGGACTGAAACATGTCCTGGAGCAGCAGCTGCTCCTCATAAGGCATGTCTGAAATCCTGAGCAGCACCTCAGAGCACTTTGACAGAACTGGGTTGGCCTATTTGTGCTGCATAATTCAAACCATTCTACATGTGCCATCAGAATTCATCTGTTTAACTCTACTTGGTGTCCTTCCTGTAATTCTTGTAATTCCTTGATGTAAAACTTCTCACTTCTTTGGCCAGTGCTTTCCTAGGGCCAAAGGTTGACCTCTAAAGCATGAGCCTGAGGCTGGACAGTGCCAGCAGAGGTGAATCCCTTGCTATGGGGCTGATTGTGAGGCTGTAGTATTAGTGATTCCTCAACTGGGCAGCTGTGGAAATGTCAGGGTATGTCAGGGATCTTCCTGATGTCCTTGGTCAATTCTGACTCTTCTGTGGTAAGAGAATTGAGATGGAGGGGCTAAAGAAGATCCCCCGTTTTTT
>PYHW01009604.1:4106029-4126795 GCA_013186435.1 Turdus rufiventris | reverse complement strand
CCTGGGAGAGTGGCAGAAAGGCAGAAAAGGACACTTCACTTGGGGGTAGTTCTCCAGCCCTGCACAGGCAGAGGTGGTCCAGGGGCAGGGGTGGCACAGCTCTGTGCATCTCCTGTGGTGCACTGGGCCTTGCAGAGAAGCTCACACTGACTCAGTGCACCTGGCTCACTTGCTTTCTTCCTCACCTGTGCAACTGAGAATACTGCTGAGGTGAAAGGCAGGTAGTAGCATTTGTTTTAAACACAAACCCAGCTCCCAAATGCTCCCTGGCAAAGTGGCCCTTCTCGTTTTTAAGGCAATACACATCAGAATGAAACGTAAGGTTAGCCTGGCTTTTTCTCAGCTTGAGTTGTTGTCTGCCTACCCACCATGTCCAGTGCAAAACACTCTGATAGGCAGCACTCCAGGTTTGCCTCTGGGTAGACATTTACTACTGCATCTGGCTTTGCTTTGCCATACTGCTAACCTCCCTTTTCCTACCTACATTTGTTTTGTTTTTATTAAATTTTCCCTCTGAATAGTCTAGTTTGAATTTCTAATGTCAACAATTGCTTTTATCACAGATAATAACTTCCTCTGACAAAAGCTGTACCATCCTGCATGCATTTAAAATCCATTTTATGGACAAATATTGAAGTACAATATTTGGCCATGCATGCAATTGTATGTATTTATAGTAATCAAATTCTAAGGCATGAGAGCCAAGAAGTAAGCCGGTTGCCAATTTTCTTAATCATGTATTTAACTGACAACTTCTATTAAAGCTTAATGAAGTTTACATTGTGATATTGTGATGTTTATGAAGTAATTTATGTGGTATGCTTAAGCATTCTGTAAAAACAGCTATAAAAAACAAACTATTCCTTTAACTTGCCACAATAGGTAAAATTTGGAATCTCTAGAGAGAATAAGCATCTATTGATGTATAGATTGGAGAAGGAAATTGGACACCTCAATTAGAGGAGACAGACTACTTCCTTTTTATTAAGTAGGACACAGAAATTGTATCTTGTCTCATTTACCAATACTGCCACAGGCTTTATGCAATTCATTTGCCCTTCTGGAGCTCTGTCTCCCATGTATTCAATACATCACAAAGGGACTATGAGATGGAGCTTGTAAGAAATGTTGAGACCTGCACTTGCAAGGTACCAGAAAAGGCTTCGTTTACCTATTTGGTTAATTTTACTTGGAATTAAAAGTGACATAGCTATTTCTTCCTCTGGAATGAAACAAACTTATCAGAAATGGTCTGGCTCCATTTCACTAACTGGTATTTTCTACTCTGACACGTGCTAAGAGAAGAAAGGCAGGTTATCCATAATACTCTGCTTAAATGTAGCTTCTGTTAGCACAGACAGCTCAGGATAGCAAGGAACATTTAATTTTCTTTCTGTGTTTCCATTGCTGTACATGAACAACTTCCTTGAGTCATTCACATGGGCCTGACTTGGCCCATGCTTTTTTGGCATCTGCAGTAAAATTTAGTGTCTTCCCTGATTCCACTGCATCAGGATAAGAGTTTTTCAGTGATAGCTCTTTTCTGAGGTATTTAAATCACTATATGGCTTCCTTGTACCCTCTGCAAAGTGTTGCTCTCTATTGGTGATGTGGTTACCATGCCATCAAACAAAAACCACCTAGCACTGAGACTTTGCCTGGTTTTCCTGGCAGAGCTTAGGAAGATGCTGCCATGGCCTCCCTAGGCTACAGACATTTTCTACAGCATCTCATGCACAGCAGTTGCATGGGAATCCTGCTGCATTTTGTGAGCTGACAGAACTTTGTCTGTCAGACATTTAGGAGGTGCTTTGGCAGGCAGCTGTTAATGCTGGAGGGAGTGTATCTGCAACCAGCACATATCCTATCTGCTTGTATGTAGCTTGCAAAGTTGAAGCTTGCAGCTCAGGAAGTCACTTTTCGTATTTTCTTCCCCCAGTACTGTGACAAACTGTGCCCTCTCCCATGTGCTTTTTTCATGCAGACATTTTTCACATGCTTTCTTGGATCATCTCTGGAAGCCTTCTTCACCTTCTTATCTGCTTTGCTCTGTTTTTCAAATAAGGCTTTCTGGGAACACCATGGTTTGTGAAATAGCTTAATGTGCATAAAGGTCCCACTGGCTTTCAGGCTGAATCCTTTTGTGGACAGTATCTGGAGTGTCCATTGCTCTGGTAACAAACTCCTGGTTGCTATTCCAGCACTGTGCTCGGATCACCAGCAAACACTGGACCCGTTCTCTGCTGTGTGCCCTTCTTTGTGGACCCTGATCTTGAGCTTCACATAGTTTTATGCTTCGGGTCCCTTTTCTGACTATTGACTGGTAAATCTGAACCGCAGAAAAAGAGTGAAAGTAATGTCCAATATCCATTTAACCTCTTGAGCATCTTGTCCTGGAACTGATCCCATCCCACTCTTCATGGCTCCACTTTGCCATGGTGCATCTAGATGGTCCCATGGGAGCACAGGTGTTGAGGACAGTCCAGTGCCACCTTTGAAAGCCTGTGAAAGTCAGTGGTGGAGCTACCACACAGGTCAGGAGCTATTTTGCCATTTCCATGCATTTCCAGGCTGGATTTGTCACTCCACTGCACAGGTCGTGCTCATCAAGCCCAGCCAGGCGATGGGGAGCTCCTGACAGCGCTGCCATCCTCTCACTCCCCATACCCAAGCTGTGTCCTCGAGATGCTTTGGTTTCACTGTCACCAATGCTGGCTGGAAATGCTCTCTACACTGTTTCTACCTCTTGGTCTCCTCTTTACACTCAGTCCTGCCCTCTGCAAATCCCCACCCATGCTGGCCTTTGGAGGCTACACTGTGACTCCATTTGAAAGTAAATAAAGATTTAAAAATTTTAAAAAAATCTAACATTTTAAAAGATGGGTTATATTCTTATTCTGTATTTGATCTTGCCACAGGTAGAGTGGAGTTGGCACAGAGTAGAGTCAAGGCTGTGCAATACAGTACCAGAGTGGGAATGAGAAATGGAAATGGACATTAGATTCAGAAGAACACAAAAGCTGACTTTGCTGCACGTTTTATACCAGGAAGCCTGAGCCTGTGACAAGCTGATCTGCAGTCTCTCTTCTAAGGTGAAGAAAAGTCTTCATCCTCATAGGAGCTTCCAGCATTCCTGGCCACATCATGGAGCAGGATGCAAAGGCTTTTTGACATCATTGTGAGAAAATGAATCCCCCCTTTGCAGTTTTGTTTCTGTGCTCTCCGGGGCTGCAGGTCTGGATGCTGAGGCGTATGTTCTGCCTTGGCACATGAGAAGAGCTCACAAGGGGAGCAAAGTCTCCATTTTGCTGATGACCTTGGGGAAATGGGAGCAGATTGCAGCTTGCTGTTCATCATCAGACATCTCCTGGGTCCCTCCCTGTGGAGGGATCTGGATGGGAACAGCCTCTGTTTAGTTTTTGCTTAGAATAAATATGTAATCAATCTTTCCGGAGAAAACACTTGTTAATTAGAAGAGAAGCCAGACATGATCAGACTGGGAAAGATCAGAGCTCTGGAAAATGTTTTCCAATTTGAGTCTGTCTAAAATTGGGCAAAATACGTGGGCATGTGGGGCTAACCAGATGGTTTGTTTAGAGAAATTCTTCTTAGAGGCTTTTGAGCCTGGTATAACCAGGAGGTGCTCTTTTCAGGACACCACTATTCTTTTTCTAGCCTACACAAGATGCCAAGACTTTGGCCACTCCACTTCCTGGGCTTTTCCAGCCCTTATTCCTCTAAAATCCAAGCTAGAGCCTCTGTGTCACAACATAAGTAGTGGCAAGGACCTTTCTGGTTTATGTGTCTGAATAACAGCACATTCATTGAGCTGACCTGCATGCTGTCCTGTCTCTCAGTCTGTGTTGTGTTTGCTGACACAGTAAAGTCCTTTATCTATCTCCCAGGATAGGGGAAAGATGTTCCTGAGGTCTGCAAGCAGCCAGGGAAAAATAAGTATTTAGAGAGAAACAGAGTAGCAACTCAAGAGGATTGGAGTTACAGCAAATGTTTAAAATTTGTGTTTTTAGCCTACCAACAGGCATTTTTTGTATTCTCAGAAATTTTTAGGCAGTTATGAGATATATTGGCTGGCTATAAAGTTTACATTGCACTTCATCATTTGAGAGACACGTTAGAAAATCTTGTGTCTTGGTCTCTTTTTTTTTTTTTTTTTTTTTCCCCAATGTACAGAGACCTATCCTGTCTTGGTTGGTTGCCTCTTGCTAAAGAGCCTTGAAACACCATCTCCTGGCACTTCTAGGAGTTTCTCATTTCATACAAAATTTGTCACACTTGGAAATATCTGAGTGCTTGAGTTTAAAATCAGATATCCATATTTGTGTGGTGAAGGGAACTCACAGGAGGACAGAAGGAGCCAAGAATATGACTGAAGCAGGATCACTTGGAATCCAGAGGGAATGCTGGTGATACTTGCTCAGTTTTAAATTGAAGCCACTCTGACACAGCTTGTCTGTCAGTTGTGATACAAGTTTATATACTGTTTTAAAACCAGTTAATTTATTCTACAGGTTAAAATGCTTCAAGCCAAATTTTCTTCATTATGGAAGCAAACTCTTGATACCTAGCTAATGATGGCAAGGAGACAAACCCTTTCTTTTTGTTTTGTTTTGGTTTTTGTTTTTTTGTTTTGCCTTTCACAAGAAGGTTCGAGCTGTTCAATTCACATCCCTAATGAGGAGTTAGTTTTCAAACATCTCTCTGCCTGTCTCAGACCATTGATGCTCAGGAATTTGGAAAAAATTGTGTACAGAAGAACAGAAATTATGTTCTTTTTGTTACTTTCTATGGCATTTTTACTCTGGGATTTGTGTTAACATTTTCCTGCCAGAATGCCCTGCTGATCCTGTAAGAGCAAAGCTCCCAGGGTGGGCAGGGGCTTTGCTCCCTGGGGGTTTGGAGGCACTCGAAGTGCAGCTTGTGCAGAGCACCCATTGTTTTTGACCAGAGGGATGCCTCTCGCTGTGGCCTGGTGACACAAGCCACCAAGCCTGGTGACAGCCACCCAGCCTTGAGCAGGGGAGGCTGGTGGGAGGCTGCTGCCTGCACTGTGCTGGTGGCTGGGCTGGGTGGGGGTAGGTGGGGAGAAAAGTGCAGCAGCTCTTTAAATTTCTCATGCAAACCTGTTTCTGTCCCTTGCTCACCCCCTCACCAAGGGAGCACCACAAACAGGGACATGTCTATAAAGATCATTGATTCTCTGAAATGCACATCCATCAGTGGGCAGCTGGTTGGTGTTTCAGGGAATCCTGGCTCTGGTAAGCATGTTTTATGGGCCTGCTGTTGCAGTTGTTATTGCTAACAGATTTCCCACCACTGCATCCCAGCAGGGGCACCTCATATCTCTCTGCAACTTGGGATGATGTTTCCTCTTGTGAAAGTTGCATTTTACATTGAGAAATTTCTAGGCTGCTGATCAGAAAATATGAACATTTCTAAATCGCCTTATCAGAGTAACAGCAGTGGGAATGCTGAAATAGTGACAGAAGGCAAAAAAAAAGAGCCTTCTGGCCAAAGACTCCTGGCTGGAAGGTAATTTACAGTACTGCTGTTACAAAGTGTTGCACACAACCATGAACTGATTTTGGGGGATAAGAAATCAAACCACTCCTCTCTTCACAGCCCAAGCCTTCACATCAACCTCCATTGATGCCAACAAACTGAGTGAAACTCCTCATTTATATGGGTCTGAGGGATTAATTAAAAAATGGCTTGAGAGCCATCATGGTCTCCTGTCTTCTCACAGTCACCTCCCCACCAGCCTTTGAACAAGATGGTTGCAGAGCAGTTCCTTCCCTCTGGTGCAAGATCATGACCTCTTCCTCATGGTACCTGTGCAGAGGCACTATCTGGTGGTTTCCCCAGCCCAATAATTGTGGGATACACTTTATTTAGTTTTAGTAAGTGCCATGTTGGAGTTTACAGCTGATTTAGGCACCCCAGATTGTCTTTATCATTCACTAGAGAATCTGGTTCTTCTGGAGAGGTGTTTTGGATGGAAGAAAGCATGTGGAAGGAGCTCAGTGCTGCTCATCCAGAAGCAAACATCCACCCTGTGACTAAATCCCAAGTAATTTGGAGTTAGTTGTCCATGCATTGCAGGGCAGGGAGATTGGTGACTTGGGCAGATGGTTACCCCACTCTCTGGCACTGACCACAGAGGTAATCAAGATGACCCCAGCAGACTGAGTCCTCACCTTTCAGGTCCTGGATGAGCTCAAACCCACTCCATCTGCAGATGGAACTGAAGGATTCTGCTGCTGCCTGGCTGTAGCACAGCCCATGCCAGCAGGGCTCTGCCTTCTGGGAGGTGTCACTGTGTGAACTGCCCACAGCTGGAGAAGGCAGTGCCACCATCAGCATGAGGTTCATGGTCTCTCCTCTGATCAGCATTTGAGAGCCATCCAGGTCTCCAAATCCCCAGCTGCTGTGGGATTTCAAATCTTCCTCCATGGGATTTCATACATTGCTCTGGGCAAATATTTCAGCTGGAGATTAGCAGAGACATCTCTCATGGCAGTAAAACACTGTCAGGGGTCTACAAGCTCTTCCTCAATGGGGCAATGTTGAGCACCAGGGTATTGCCATGCTGGAAATTATGCATGCTCATATTGAATTAGATGGGACATGAATTCTAGCTAAGAGAGTCACTGGGGTCTTACTGCTGCAGAACCAGAAGTGGGCTTGAATTTCTTTCCCATCATGGAGCAAGGCAGCACTGGGACACATGTCTATCATCCAAAGCAGTGGAAATCACTTAAAATCTGCTAATGGGAAGAAGATGAAATGGTAGAAACTGCCTGACTTTGCCTCTGGATCACAGTTCCTACATGCACTGAGTGAGAAGGTTGTGTGTCAAGCTCACTCTCCTTTAATGAAAAATGCATTAGGGAGGCCAAAACATGAAGAGCTCTGTAAATAAAAGGCAAACAGATAAGATGCAGTTTCCTATGATCTCTCCAGGGTCACGTTGTCTCATTTTCATCATTTAATTGCAGATGCAAAGCTGAGTAAGTTGCCAAAGTAAACTGTCCCAAAACAGAACAAATATTCTGGGCACAGAAGCAGCCTTCTGATAAGGTTTTACATTTTTTTCTGTGAAAAGAAATGTGAGTAGATTTGCTGGAGGCATTTGTATTTTTTGTAAACTGTATGTACTTCTTCTGGAGTTTGTTTACTGGTCTAGGTCTGCTATCTCTGTCTCAAGAGCCCTTAGAAATATTGCTTTATTTTGACAAAGCTTTTCTAACAGCCATAATATAGTTGCTGTATTTCGAATCACCTTGCACACAACTAAACAATCCAGAATGCATTTGTCTCAGCTTGCAAACATTTCCATAAACAGTTGACTCAATTTATGTTCACTCGGACCATATTCAGCAAGTTTCCTCATTATTTTTGTCTGAAACTCAGCTTGAAAGAATTGTTCTGAATTAGAAGTTGGAGGAATAGGTTTGAAACTTTTTCTTGCTAGTTCGTTAACCCTGTTTAATAGATTTTGTGGGAGAGAATTTTCTCCATACAGTGATTATTTAAGCAATAGTTTCTATTTTTTCAAAATATTTATAAAACACCAAGTTCCTCTGATATTTATTGGCACCTTGGAGCAATTTATTGCACATATAATGGAAAGGAATGGATGAAGTGACATCTATTATAAAACCAGGGTATTTTTATTTGTTCTTTAAATACCTTTGTGCAACTTCTGAAGCCGGTGTACAAAGAAGGGTTGTGCTCTTGTACTTGTTTATCTTTACTTTGTTAGTGGATTCTTTCTGGTGTCATGCTTTGTGCGTGGCTCAAAAAAAGTCATTAGGATTAGAGTCAAACATTAACCTTGTGACCTTCTTGTTTATATACCTACTGTAAGTCTGTTCTGCTTGTATTTCTGCAGTTAGTAAAAGCAAACTTGTGTGCACAGTCCCTGGCTGGCAGTGGGCAAACTGAAATGTTTGTCAAGATCACTGATACCACATCCCTTCAAAACTAAATCTTCAAAGGCATGTCAGTGGCTGAGATTAAATGAGAAGGAGGCTTTTAAAATGCGTGTGTCTGCCTCCTTTCAAAAATAGTAAACTGACAAAAATAGCATCGTGACCCAAGGTGGTGATGCACAGTGCAATAAATGGAAGATGAATACACATTTTAATGTTGGCTCAGCTTGGTAAATGAATACAGGCTATAAAATTCAAAGAAAAAAACCCGTACCATCTGCCCCTGTCACCGTTCCCAAGACAATGCACCTTGATAAAATGGAAAAGGGCTGGAAATCCCACATGTTCCTGCTGCTTTTGAAAAACTTTGTTTTCATAATTCCTGGGGTTTTTTTGGAAGTGTCTTTTTCTCCATGTATGGGAGAGGAAAATCACTGACTGGTCTTAGGGTGGAAAATGTTTTGATGCAGCTACAGTGGGTAATACCAAAGGATGGTGCTCTGGTTTGTTAATCTCCATGTGTCACGACTTCCTGAAAACAGTAAATTGAGAAGCTGTGGAAAGCTTTTAGGCTTGTCCGTTCTGACCAATAAAACCCAACAGGAAAATATTAATGTCCCACAGCGCCTCATGGAGCTGTGCTGCCAAGGGATGCTCCTGGGGAAGGGGCTGGGCACAGATGTTGCCATGGGGCAGAGGACTGCAGTGGTGCCAAAGGCTGGGTGCTCCTCCTGCTGCTGGCCAAACAGCTTCACCCGTTCCTGGGCCCTGCAGCTGCAATGACCAAATGTCATAGTCAGATCTGACTCCTCTGGGGTCACCAATTGCCAGTAAGTCCATCTGGCAAAGATGCCAAATTACCTCTTTGTCTGTTCACTTTGTGGCTCAGCTTGCATCTGGGAAAATGGAAGGAGAAAGACAAAACCAGGATCTCAGCTGGTGTAATGTATTTCTTTTTATTCTGTGTCAGGCAGCACTGGATCATGCCCTGGCTTGCCAGAATGGATTTGCTGGGTGGCTTGGGTGTGCCAGAGGGACACTGGTGTGCAGGAGCACTCATCTGCCAGCAGCTCCTCTCTTGGGGGTGTCCCACAAGGATCCTCTGGGAGCCTGGCTCCTGCCCAGCTGCTGCAGCTCAGTGTCACCATGCAGAGCTTGACTAAGCACCTACAGACACAGGCTGCTGTTGCTACATTTCATTTTATTGCTTGGACCAGATGCTGCCTCTTATCTCAATGAGAATGAGACCTGGACTTCTCCCCTGTGTGCCTGTGTGCTCAGAACAAGGGTTGCTGCTGGTGTGAAGGCAGAAGCAAGGCTGGTGCAGCTTGCCAAATCCCACCAAACCTCCCTTCTTCCCTGTTCCCTCAATGTGTTCCTCTGACTGGGCCACCCTTCCCCTACCAGCTTCCACTGCTGTGGTTGCAGCTGCCTCCTTCACTGGCTTCCCTTCCCATCCCAAGGCAAATGCATCTCACCCTCCTCCTATCCTTCCCTCCTGTGCATGCTCATATGTCAGCTGTGCCAGACTCAGAAGAGAATATTTGATTGCAGCAACGTCCTTATGAGAGCAGAGCGTTCTGTAATTCCATTATCAAACACATCGTGTGTTTTGATCACACACAGAAATTAATTCAGTCCATCAGTGCATGTTTATTGCCAGTACAAACCACAGCAAGAAGTTTAAAGAAAAATCCCTTGCAAAGCACTTTCTTTGTAAGTTGGTATTTTTTAAAATTGATATACTTTTTTTTTCCCAGTCAATGAAAGCCTTGGTACTGTTAAGTCCCCAAACACTTAACAATCCCTGCAGATACCCTTTATAGCATTGCAAATTTTGAACACCTCCTTGATGGATATCAAATACAGTTATCAATGCAAAAAATGTTTGAGTAGGGCTCCATCTGTGGAAAAGTAGGGTCAAGCAGAGGTAACTTTCTGGTAAAAAGTAATCTTTCTAAATTTTTTGTACTTTTCAGTGAGTGGGGGATACTGTCTCTGAGGTAGGGACTACTTTTAAAGTGCAGATAAAGAAAGCTTAGCCTGAAAAGAGAAAGCCAGAGAGATGTATAATCAGATTAAATTTTTGCTCCAGTGAAGCTATATCATGATTTTATATTATTTTCTTATCTTACAGGGAAAGCTTCTGAAATGTTCAGACCTTTTTTCATTTCTGCTCAGTCTCTAGCAGATGTGAGAGTTGCAGGTGAATTACAAAAGGGAAAAGTCTGTAGGAGATGACAGATGGCTCTTAACCACAGATGAATTTCTCAGGGATACAAAATAAAAGGACTAAAGAGAAAAAGGAGCCAGCTTTGAGATAACAAGGTACTGACATGAAACAGAGCTATAATGGCAGAGCAGGCTTTGCTTGAGGACTCTATGGTTGTGTGGGGAGATGAGGATATGGATGGGACAAAGGAACAAAATTTCTGGAAACAATCAGACTTGGAAACCACTGCCTGCTCTCTGTCCCTGTTCTGTCCTGCCAGGGTCCTCATCCCTTTTCCCCAGAACTTCTTTTCACTCATGCAAAACTTTCTATCTTTATTACTTACTACTCTTCAAAAATGAAATGGTTAATTCCAGCTCTGGGTCAGATGTTGACTCTTGCAGCCAGAAAATGGGAATATCTGCTGTGGAGAAAATGTTCCGATTATATAGGCAGACCTCCTGTTTGTGTAAAAACAAGAAGCAAGTTGGTTAAATAATGGCTAGTGATCATGTGAATGAGATAATGCGTAGAGATAATGTAGGGGTGGGTGTGTGTATTTGTATATTTGTGTGTAACCCCAGTGTAGCCCTCCATTGGAATCTATTACTCCTCTGCAATCTTATGGTAACTTTATTGGAATGAGAAAACAGAGGAGAGTATTGTTTTCTAGCAATGTTTTAGCATTGTAAAGTAAATATTTCAGCAAGTATTTACTAGCAGGAATACTATTACCATGGTTAATGAAACTCTAATCAGTAAATGGAGCCAGCTGCAAACACTGGGCTTTTTTTCCCTCAAAGTGCCTAAATGTCCTAATAAGCATTTTTCTTCCATTAACAAAAAATATCTATTTTTAAGGCTGCAAACTGCAAGGGGGCCTATGAGACCACAAGTGCTGTGCTACAATCAGTAATAAAAATACTATATAAAATGTTATGGAAAGTGTAAAACTTCACTTCCGATATAGAGGTCTAACCTTTACTAAGAGCTTTGGGGTGTTAAAAAGGAGCCTGAGTCTCAGAAATGCCAGCTATTGCGAATATTTAGGGTATGTGGTAAGTGTCTGTCATATGTTCCCAATAACTGGGCTATTGAGTCACTAACTGGAGCAGTCAGGGCAGCCTGTGCTGGGCAAAAGGGCTGAGAGATGGTCACTGAAAACAGATGGGGTCATTTGCAAGCAGTGCCCACCCATGGCCCCCAGCCCCATCTCTGCCACTGCTGAATGCAGCTCCCAGACTCCAGCATCCTTCTGCCTGTTCAAGATAAACAGTATGAAGATAATTTTCTCCAGCTTTCCAACATGGTATTTCCCAGTAGCTGTGTCTGGAGGTAGCCTTGGAGAGCAGGAACTCAGGGTTTGCAGCACTGCAGGAACTGGCTCCAGGAACCATCAATTTAAAATTTAAATTAACGCTTCTCTCTCTCTCTCTCTCTCCCCCAGGCCCCAGAGTCCCCTGTCCTGTTGCTGGGATGTTTTACAATTCTTTGGCTTTCCAAAACTTCCATGCACAGCCTGCATTTGCCTGTGTGGGTAAAAGCTGGCTGGGGGTGAAGCACATCTCTTCTCCGGTATTGTACAAAGTGAATTTGAGGATGGGTGAGGGGCTGTTTGTGTGATTGAACTTCAGACATGTTACACAAATAGCCTCTGTGGGAATAAACTCTGTCTGTTAGACTCCAAAGGGAAATCAGGATCACAAATGTAGGGGCTTTAACCTGCGCTCTAATCAGAAGTCTGCAGCTGGTGGTTGGAGTATGTGTGGGAAGTGATCCAGGCATCTCTGAACACATCCCACTCTGGTACAGTTCTAATGGCATGCATGGAGTTGAGTGCTATGTATCAACTCATTAATGTTTTTGGGGAAGGAGAATAAACTTTGCAGCCAAGAGCAGTTTTCTAAGATTGTTTTCCTGGTATAGCTCCCTGCATCCTTAGTGGTGTTTATGAAAAAGCATTTTTGTTTACATGGAAAAACAAACCACAAGAGTCTTCTCATCTGTCATCTCTCTCTTTCTGCAAGTACACACATGTCCTTGGAAAGAGCCCTGCTTGGGCACTGGCTGGGGTTCAACAGCAGCATCGTGTGTCTGCAGTCAGCAGTCACATACCACCAAAAGTAAGCAGTTGATGCAAACAGTTAACAAATAACCCAGAGCATTGCTATGGCTCATCCAAAACAAATCCAGGACCCAACTAAATCCTTCTACTAACTTTAGGAGGGTTGATGCAAACTCATCATTTGCTTGCAGTTAGTTCATTGAAAATTAAAGGTAATTCCAAAAATGGTGATAACGAGGCCATCTCCCACTATACACAAGTCTTTCAAGTGGGGGAGCAGAGCCAACACCATATTTTCTGCTTTGACTTCTATGAAGAAGTTTATATCTCAGATCTTTAAATATACATAAGAGAGACATCACATCATCACAAATAAAGATGCTTGTTTCTCTGAATCATATGGGAAGGCTTTCAGAAGTCTCTGTGATGAGAGGCACAAATCCCCAGGCACAGGCATATTCCCTGCTCCTTGGGTGATGCCTTGTGCAGGGATGGCTGTCCCCTTGTGGGGCATAGATGGAGCCAGCTTAGGACACATACAAGAAGGACTTTCTAGAAGGACTCAGCTTGTGCTCCAGGAGACACAAAACCTGCATGGATGTGTATTGCATCTCACAGCTGGAGGTTTGGGCAGGTGTGGAACTGTGTGGCTGCACCAGGAGCTGGAGGATGCCATGGGCCAGTGGAAGGTGGGACAGCAAGGGACTGCTGGTGCTCAGGGCAGAGCTGGACACGTTTTCTCCAAGGGATGACTCACCAGGGAGGCCCTGGGATGACGCCCTGGTTTTACATCCTACTACTATGTGAAACTCTTCTCTAGTTCTCTGCAACTCCTTTGACAGCAGTGAGACCTTGAGAGAGGGACAAAAAATGTCCAGAAGGTCTCTTTTTTATTATTTGATCTTGTATCTGCTTAAGTAGAATCATAAAATATCCAGAGTTGGAAGTGACCCACCAGGATCAAGTCCAACTCCCGAATCTGCAGAAGGCAACCCCAAAAATCCCATCATGTGCCTGAAACCATTGTCCAAACAGTTCCTGAACTCTGATAAGCTTGATGCCAAGATCATGTCCATGGGGAGCCTGTTCCAGCTCCCAGGAAGCTGTTCATGATAACCAGCATAAAGCTTATGTCCAACAGTTGCCATCCCTCAGTCACAGCCTAGGCTGAAAGTTTGGTCCTTTCTCTACCCTTACCACTGAACGTTCAAGTGTGCTGCAGGCTCAGAAAAAAAACATGCCTTGTCTTTTGTACTTTTCATGCTTTAGAAGAAAAACTGTTTTAAAACTGAATAATTTATATTGAAACAGAAGAAACTAAGAAAATACACACATTTTGGCAAGGAGTTGTATTGTAAGTAATTTCAAATCAGGGGTTATTTTTTTGGGCAAGTTTCAAGTTACAGAATATGGTCGAAGATGTCTTATTCTTTAAAAAATATTTAACAGGCATTCTTCAAATATGCCATGCAGTTCTTTAGAGTGAATAACATACATGTCTGTGAGATCACCAGGATATGTTGCAAGAGACATTTCTTAGTGGCAGACAGCCATGTTACTCAATGAAATAAAACTTTCTTTTAAAGCTAATTTACATTGCATACTTTTGGCTCCTCAAGAACATACTGGAGGCAGATCTGACTGTGTGCCTTGAGCTTTTCCAAACTATGGAGGAATTAAGAAACAAGTGAACAAAATGAAAAGAACAGAAGATGGAAATGTTGATAACACCCCCCACCCCCCCCAACCCTTAACAGCATGTGTCACAAAAAGCCAGGATGGGAGAAACAAAGAGGGAGAGAAGGCAGGGGAGGTGATAGAGTCCTCAGGGTGGGCATGGGAAGCCTAATGGCCAGGCTTCCCTGCCCATGGGAGGGAAGCAACTGCCCACTGATGAGGAGGGTTAGCAGGCAAGGAGGGAGTTACTGTGCACCCTGGGGTATAAAAATCTCTTTCTATATGTAAAATTTTGTTTTCCTCCTACTATAGCAAGAACTTGTTTGGAAGTTCACTTTCTAAACTTTGCTCTCTGTACAGAGAGTTTTGTTGTTTCCTGCTGAGCCAGCTCCTGTGCCCCTCCTTGGCAGGTCTGCTTTTACATTAGAGAGGCAACATTTCTGCCCTGCTGAGGCCAGACTCTGGGCCTGTGGCATGGAGAGGACTGGCCTAAGGATTTCCTGTCCCTATCACCCCAGGAACCCTTCACTGGGCCTTCATATTGGGCTTTGGCTGTGCAAGCAGTCCCTTCAATGCTGGTGCATGGCTGGAGCTGCTTGAGGAAGGCACCTGGCAGCACCACTGTACCTCTTTGGACAGGCCAGCATTGGCTGAGCTTGCTGCCCGTGCTGTCTGAAACTCAGCAGCTCAAAAACAATGTGCCTTGTCCTCAGGGAGGAACATAATAAACTTTTCCTGTTTTAATTACCCAGCCTTGTCCTTCAAACCTCTAGCCCTGTAAACCTGTGATGGAATTGGAGTCCCAGTCTGCTGTTCAGAGAGAGGGAAAATCTGTAGCTCACATCCACTGGGGAAGAGCTGGGAATTAGAAACTGTAACAGGCAGTGTTGAAATGATTGTTTTTGAAAAACAGTGAGAGATTCAAAACACCCAGAAACTTTGGGTGTTTTGGTGTGAACAGGATTCTAATTCAATATGGACACAGAAGGCACAATAATCATTAAGGGTCAGGTCTCCTCTGGGGTGCAGCAGCTCAGACACTGCACTTTGGAACTATAATTTGAATCTCACAAGGATGACTGTAGGCAGAAGCTCAGAAGAGTTTTGAATTGTCATCATGTCTCCTGTGTCCTTTGTGCTGGATCTGTAGTTTTGGTGCTACATGAAAGAGCCAGTGTCAGGCATCATGCAGGGAGCTCTCATTTCAGCCTATGGCAGAGGCGTATTCTGAGCCCAGAATTTGTCATGATGGGAATGCCAGTCTGGGAGGGCTCACCACATCCCCATCAGGAGGGTCTGCCCTGACCAGGGGATGTTCATCCATCAAAGGCCTGGTCAGGCACCTGGGAGGAGCTCAGCAGCAGGAGAGGTCACTGTGCTTGGCTGCACGGCGCAGCACCAGCGCGGGAGCGCTGCATCACATCCTTTTTCTTTCTGTCTAGCCTCTCTCTTTCCTCACTTCTTTCTCTCTTTCTGTCCCCTGCTGTTCCTTGGTTTCATCAACTCTCAGAGGGACATCCAGCAAGCAGAGCTGCACCAGTGCCAGCGCTTTGTGGTCTGAACCCTTAGAAGTCACTGGAAAGATGCTGGCTTGGGTTTGGCACTGGCACTCCTGCAGTTTGCATCCATAAACACGTGGAGCTGATGAGCAGAGCATCTGCCAAGGCAAGGTGAGCAGGCAAGTAGTGCTTCTCACTGAGCTGCTCATTTTGGTGATGGCAGAGCTTCCCAGCCAGCCTCCAGTGCTCAGTGAAGCAGTAGGATACAGTTAACTGCTAGCAGGGACATGTCAACACATGGAAGCATTTATATCCATTCTTTCAAAAAAAAACCCAAACCAAAAATTCAACTCTCTGTTCACAAAAACCCCCAGATATTTCCTATGTCAGTGTTTTTATTCAGGACATGTACAGTTAAAATGCTGCTGGAAGTCAGACAGGAAAATCAAATTGAAGATAACTCTAACCTAATTATGAAGGCAAAAATGCTTCTTTTGAAAACGTAAACATGTTATTCCATTTCTTTCTAACCTAGTCAAACTGAAGACCATTTTTATGTACATTTCTCCTTCTGGCTGTGTTGTGGTCCTTGATTATTTTCTGCAAGTTCACTGTCACCTGAAGAGGTATTTTCCTCATACTTCTCTAAATTATTACACAGGTCTATAGAGAAACATTCAAGGTCTATAAGAGAAACAGTCAGTTACCAGCTCCTTTCCTTACTTTTGCCCTTTGAAAATGTTTCTGAACATACTCTCTTGAAGTTATGAAAACCAAATAAAGAGAGTCTAAAAATGAAAATTATCCCCTTTCCCAAATGAGCTACAAAATACTTATTTTGCCATGAATTTGAAGTAAGATACCCTCTTATTTGAGAAGTCAATATTCATTTGGTGAAAAAAGCTTATTTCAGGAGCCCTTTTGCAGATTTTGTGTCTGCATTTCACATATATGACCATGTGACAAACAGTCTAGTCTTATTATAACATCTTAAATGTGGATTGGGCAGGCCTTGATTGTATTGAAAACCATCTTATTCATGATGGCAGAGCATTTATCAAACTATTAAGATGATCACTTGGCACTTAGGTCACCCTGGTAATTTAAATGTGGGCTTAGATAAATGCTACCAAATGCATTTCTTTTTCTTCTCACTATTCCGTTGTGAACATCTGATTCCACAAACATGAATGCTTTGGAGATGGTCTGAACTTACAATTGTACCAATGTTTAAGTCCAATAATTGCACAGACTTTTTTTATTCATTATTTTTCCCATCACTAAGATTTGCCAAAACAATTGTTATATCTAATTTTTAGCATCTTTCATTACGCAGTTTCATTTTAATTTCATATTGAGAACACGGCTGGTGAACCCCAAGCCCCAAACCTTAAAGTAGTTTTTGCTTTCCAGGAGGAAGAACGAGGACTCTCAGCAGTCATTACTGTGATTTGAATTGTGCCTTCTCTGTAGGCCTGCTTTGTGAGACATTCATTGACAGTTCTTGGCAGAAGAGATCTGCAGGAATCCAATCATCACCAGGAGACAGTTTTTGGCTCAGGACAGTCGGAGGTGATGTCTAACAGCCCAGGCAGGGATGGAGCCCTTGCCTTGCAGCTGCAGGTCACTTTTGTGTCTCTGTTGCAGACATCACACATTATGCTCTGACCTCTTGCAGCACTGTGTTGTGCAAAAATGTCTAGTTGGAGCACAGCATAACCAAACATGAAATTACTACAGTGGCAAATTAGCTCATAATTTACATAAAAGCACATTTGGACATATTAGCAGGCTTTTTCACGGTACTTTTCAAAGGGACAGTTTGCTTCCTGTTGCTTTTGTATCAGTCATGAGTTAATTCAGTGAGGAAGGCAGGGAGAAAAAGCAAATCAGTTTTACAGCCTGACAAGGCAAAAGACCATTGCAGCTCTGGAGACTGATCTGTTGACTGATCTCTTATCTGAGGTATCTCCAAACCTGAGCTAAGCTCAGTGGCCAAGCCCATAACACCCAAAAGTTACCTGAACTGCTTGTAGCTACTCTTCTCTCTTGATTAGACCTCCTAAGGAGGTTCAGCACTAGAACACATGTACAGCGGACCTAGTTCCACTTTAGCACAGGGAGCAGCCAGGTGTCTGCTGATTCAGAGGTACGTGTGGTTTTGTCAAGGGAGATGATAAGTAGACTTGGTGTAGCGTGTCTACATTTCTGCTAAGTTTGTAAAGGAAAAAAACTTGGTAACTCAAGAAGTAGCAGTGAATTTACAAATTTAAATGGGTGGACTGAACTCAGAAGCTTAATAAATCAGATTCAATCTCTCCCAGTATTGATACAAGATCCAGACCTCTGCTGAGGAAGCAGGCGCTTGTGTTAAGTTCATGTCTCAAGACAGCATTCAAGAGTGTGCCTTCAGTTCAGAGCCTCTGGGAATGTTGCCTGGAATGAGGCACGGTGGGACTGGGGCTGACTGTGGCCACTGGTCCTCCTGCCGGAGCTGCTGGTCTGGCTGTCAGCAGCCTTAACAAGGCAAAGTCCATCTGGCAACGCTGACAGGATGACCCCTGAGTCGATGACATCCAGATTCATTGGCAATGTGACGCTGCAGCTGCTTTTTGACAACTCCCCTAACACTCTGGTCTCAGGAACACGAGTTCTTAAGAAACTTGTTGTGTCACAGTATGTGGTTACTCTGTAAAGGTTTGGATCTATGCGTTGAAATAAATTTAAAACACCTTCTTTTCATCCTGAAAAACATATATAAATATATATACATGTGTAGTTGATCATCTTGAGAACTGTCCATGCTTTACCCATCAGTACTGTTAGCAAGACAATGTCCTGCACTGAGGGGTAAAGCAGGGAACATGCAAACTGTATTAATTAATACACTAAATTACTGGAAAGTATGAAAAAAGGGGAAATTATTTGACTGAAAAACTGATGGTTGGATCCAGCATAGCTAGATGGATTCTTAATTGCTTGCATGGATCCTACACTGCCCATAACTGCCAGCTGGTGTCTTCAGATGTGCCTTGGATCTTCATGTGCCTGGCATTTAGACCAGAGTTTGTACTGGCATACAGTGGGATTCAGGTTGGATGTGAGGGGGAAAGGAAAGAGAAGCTGAAACTGGTGTGTTTCTTGATACAAGCCTGCTGCTAACTGGATTTTTTAAAGTAAAGTTAGGGATAATTGAAACACTCTTAAGATGGGTAAAAAGTAATTTTTACTAGCATATAATAGTTCCATGAACTCCAATGATTTCTACAGCCTATAGATTTCATAAAAGCAAATTGCTTTGGACTAGATTAATTGTTTCCTTTTCACAGCTCAAAACAAGGAAGGATTGGATGCCCTGAGTCTCTCTTAAGACCCATAGGTGAACTTTCCTATTAGAGCAGTGTATTTCAGTAAACCAGAAATATTCACTGAAAAAATCTTTCAAGTTACTTTCTTTGTGATCACAGAATCATTGGGTTTTGAAAAAACAATGTCAAGGGAATGAGAGAGAGAAGTAAATTGAGAGTACAAATGTTTTCAATTACACAAAAAAAGAAAGAATTCACCACCCAAAGTACAAAAAATCCTAGTTGGGGGGAAAGGTGAGGAAAAATAACTTGAGTGATATATTGTGGTTATTTTTACACTTCCTTAATATAAATTCCCTTTTTAAACTTACTGCCTCTACTTTTTCTCAGTGTAGGTCTTTTTCTTCCATGCCAGCCCCTTCTTAACTACAGGCAAATCTGAGAGGGTTCAGATGTGCTCCATATCCATTTCACAAATGCAGGACTTCATAGAAAACTCCATCCTTTATGGCTTGTAAATTGCAGCTGGAAATCTCACAAAAGAGTTCTCGTGGTATTTGGTTGGTGTTTCCCTTGGTCAGGCAAGTGACAGGAGCAAAAACTTCTTACTACAAGTTGGAGGGAAGCTGTTCCCAGTCCTGGAAAATCCCAAATAGGCAGGAATGACTGAAAATGAGAAAAGCAAGGGAAAAAAAAGCTTAGCTGGATTTCTATTGTTGTGTTACTTATGTTTGAATCTCTTTAATCTGTCTAGCTCTTGAGTTAGCAATTTTAAAAATTGAATTAATTTTTTTCCTTGCAGTTTTTTAATTATTGTTTCCCTACTAATTTTAAAAGAATAAATTGAGCTGTATTTATTAGTAAAATTGCCCAGCCTCCTCACTGCTGAAACAAATATCATAATTCTCTAACTTTGACCTGGGAAGTATTTGCAGCGCCAGTTCCCAAGACTTCAAAAAAGAAGACTAAAGATAATAAAAACATATGTCAACATCTTAGGCTTTCCTTCTACTGCTTCATTGCTACTTCAGTGATCAAAAGGAGAAAAGTAATTGTTAATGTTTAATCTAGCTAATACTCTCGTGGCATTCCAGTTTGACTTGGCTCTGCTTACTTTGCTTGCTTTGCCTGGGGTAGGCTGGTTTTGTCATGTATTTGTAGTCACAGAAAGAAGAATTATTTATTGGCTGTGATGACTAATAATAAAGTGACACCAAAACAGGATGAGGTAGAGAATTTCATTAAGCTGGACATGTTAGAAATCAAATGATGACTTGAGGAAAGCCAAAGTCCAGCTATAGCACTTTGATTTTTATATTATTTCAAAAGCAGCTCTGCTTTCAAAAAAAACACAAGCTGGGTTCAGCAAAACCATTGTTCTGGGATGTATCTTCCAGTCTGGATTTGAATGCTTGGAGCTTGTTTTGAAACACTGCTGCATTGTTTCTAATGGTGGGTTATGATTGTTCTGGGCTAGGAAAATCTCTTGTGGTTGGGAAGTTTTGAACTGAAGGAGCAGAAAGCTCTCCCTGCTGAATGCTACGAGGGATGAGTCTGTGACACCAAGGTTACCTCTGACCCCTGTGAAATCCAGGAAGGAGTGGCTCAGGATGCAAAGCTGACTGTCACTTGTGCCTGGTATAATTTGGGTGAGATGGCTTATGCCTTGTCTCAGCAAGATTTTTGGGAGATGTTAGTTGAGATTAGTTGGCACTTAATTTAGCATCTACCCATGACAGAGATGATTTTTAAGGTCTCTTCCTACTCAAACCATTTGGTGATTCTATGATTCTGTGATAACTGAACTACTCAGGTAAGGACCAAAATGTATTTCCTTAATCTGCAAGTATCTCACATGCAACTGAATAATTTGCTTTGTTTCAGGAGGGGTTGTGCAAGTCAGTGTCTAAGATTTTTGAAAATCTAGACAGAAGATGAAATTTTGACATGAGATGCCTGCAACAGCAAGCTCTTGATGGCCCTGTTGACATGGTTTGATGGCAAATCCAGGGAGAGCTTGTTCTCTTCCTGGTGCCAGAGCCAGCTCAGTCTT